>JANSTU010006291.1:0-17028 GCA_027564075.1 Bolitophila hybrida
TATTTTGAAACATTTAGGGCAAGTCAGTAAGCATTGGTATTGATATATAAAAGATAATGGCGAGGATAATTTATTACATGTGTAAATTAAAGTATATAAATATAAATTATATTATATATCTCGTTATATATAATATTATAATATCATATTGTCAAATTTAATTATTCATTTTTTTGATATATTTCATTTGGATACATTCACATTAAGGCAGTAACAATTTATTGGAGTACCGACTTTTATTTGGACCACATACAATCATTGATAAGGTTTACTGAACTACTTTGTTTGTATTCATAATAAGTTGGGTTGTTGATTTTTTTGGCGAGTTGGCCTATTGTGTGGGTTTGTATGGGAAATAAAATATGTCAACTGTCAATCTAATGTCAAAACGAAAGTAATTATGTTTTAACATTTTGGGAATTATTTATTTGTTTTTAAAATACCATAAGATGCTTAACTCTTCTAACTCAACGCATCAATGTACATAAATACACGCACGCAACCAAATGCAAATGTTGTTAGAATCAAGTCATGGTAAAATTAAGACTACTAATATAGGTATTTCTTGTGAATGTTAACGGTTTTCAGCATCACAAATGTTATAAATACGGTTAATATAGTTTGTATATAATTTAATTCCAAATAAATAACTGAAATGTAAAATGTAAAAATGGTGAGAAAAAAGTAAAAAAAATAGAACCGCAGCTACACTTCAAAAATATTCAAATAACATCAATTTAAAACTATTTAATGTCGGTGGTAAAAAAATAAAAATCATCAACACCATTCGATGCTGTAATCCCTTGTGGGACATAGGGCCAGTATGCGATTCATTGACCATAACGGGATCACACTACTGGTCAGATCATGCCAAGTGCAGTTTTTATCTTGTTCTACTCCTATTGGAGCTACTATGCTCTAACACTGACAGCACATCCCCGATGATTAGGAGTATTAATTTGCCCTGACGCGACTCTAACTCTAACTCTAATATTGAGATATCGCCGGGCACCTGGATCTATCTAGCTATTTATGTTTATGTTTATGATAATTGGTGGCATTGATGTTGCGTTATTCTTATCAATTCATAACAATTCGGAGTAATATCGGAACTTTGACAGTTCTCTTCCGACCGATATTGGAAGAAATGTTTTACTGGTCGATAATATTGTGTATATATCTTGCACTTCCCGGTTGGATACAATTTTTATTCTACCTCTTTTATCATCAAACAAAAACAACATTAAAAAGTTAGATATTAAGATAGATAAATAAGATATTCTGATGGCAACGGTATACAAATACTGCTACTCGCTCAAAATAATACTGTCGAGTAAAAATTGACAATTGTCGGCAGAAGACTCGAAAATACAAGTTAGCGATTTCAGAAAAAAAACTAGTTTCAATCGAGTGTCTCTTTCAACATGCGTCAGCGGTTTCTAAAATCAGAAAGGTTGACAAGGCGGCTATCTTGCTCGACAAAATCACTTGCTTCGACAAAAAAATGCTTAGGGGTTTCCACCACAGTTGAGATGATCGAACTTTTATTTATATTAGTTGTTTGTTATGAAATATTTTATCGTAGCATTACAGACGGGAGCATGCGCATTATCGTTTCGCAATTTATCGGCCAACAACTACAATAAATTACATACACAATACGTGGTGAGTTTTAGAAGCAGTTTTTTATGTTTTTGTTATTATGGGCAATAATTCGAAACTGATGGCTGCGGCGCTGGTTGAAATCTAAAACTAAAAGTTACAATACCCCTTTGCGAAGCTAGCGCCAAATATAAACATATTAATGTATGTGGAGTGAACGCATCACATGTCATTTTTAACTTTACTCTTTGAAATGTTTCGTAATTGGTGAATCCCATTTATTATTGTCATCAGTGATTTTGTTTTGAGAATTTGAGATTACATAGCGATAGCACTCCTCCAGTTATAATTTGTAATTTTTGTGACAACTAGAATTCAAGAATTCAAATATATTAACGAGCTATATAGTTTAAAATCTTAACTTATATAATATTCAGTTTCAGTAAATCTAACTGTGTACGTGACTGTGTGTGTACTTCATTAAATGTGAAAATGTCCAAGTCAACTATATTGGACCTAAATGATCACGTCCTTTTGCAAATATTAAATTTGCTAGAGATTCCAGACTTGTTATCTGTCCGAAAGGCTAGCCGTCGTTTTTCAAATGCCTGTGAACTTGTGTTTTCCAAAAAAAAAAAAAAAAAAAAATTCTGAACTTCCAAAAGGTGCTGCCAAAACAAACACCTTTGCATGGTAATATTGCATTGAAATACATTCAAGGCCTGAGCAATACAATAAATACAATAATTATTAAAAATGTTGTAATGGAACGATGTGACAAAATCATAAATATAATAACAAAATATTGTTTAAACTTGGATCACTTAATATTATTCAGTTTAACGCCAACCACACTTCAAGGAGTTTTGCCTGCTCGCCTGCGTACGTTTGAAACAAACTACTTCGGATCGGATGCCGTCTTTGCATCTAGTCTCTGCCTAACATTTATGAATCTAGAAAAGCTTTGTATATGCGGAAATTTAGAAATAAATGGAAGATTCCTAAATTCATTTAAAAATCTCCAACATCTAGCACTTCATTTATGCGTAGCACTGAAATTTAAGTTTGTAAACAATTGTTTGAAAAAAAATATACATCTTAAATATTTACAAATCTCTGAGTGTGTTGAAATCGACCAAAAGATTATTAATGTAGTGTGCATAAATTTGAAAGAAATTAAAAATCTGTATCTCAAGTACATTGCAACTGGAAATATCAGTGTTACCAAAATATCACAGCTGTCTAATCTTCGAGAACTATCAATTTGCCATGGTTTGGGCTCTCATCATTTCATTGACGTATTACTGCAAACACTTAAAAAAGTAAACACAATTGAAAACCTTGAATTATTGGGAGACCAGTATCCCGGACATCAATTACAACCAAAAAGCGTCACAGCTCTATTAGGGCTTGAGAATCTGAAGTATATTTCATTCATTGATTGTTTATTTATCGATCCCGATGTTCTCCATGCCATGTCCATCAATCTGAATCTGATTGGAATCTCGTTATTACATTGTATGCACACCACAGATGATAGCCTTATTGACTTCACCAAAAACTGCAAGACTCTTAAAAATATGACAGTGAGTTTTTGTCCCATCGCCGATTTCGTTGAGCAAAATATTATAGACCAAAGAAGTGCTAATGGAGAGCCACCTCTGGAGCTACACTTTTCAAATTTAATTGAAATTATTCCAATTTGGAATGAACAAAAAAAAGAAATTCAAAATGTGTATAATGTAAAAGGGAGCAAAAATATGTAATATGTAATTCTTAACAAATAATACGTAATATAGATTCCATTATTCTATAAATATAACTAAGTTTAATTTTTTGTTACATTGGTTTATAAATATTTTTTTTTGATTTTACGTTTGGTGGAAGGTATTTACCGGTAACGGTAATTCAAGGTACTTACCGGTAAGTCGTCCGTTCAGAAATTTACAATTTAAATTTAATGTTAAAAAAGTAAATAAGGAGTAAAAATTGATAATTATCCGTCAATCAGAAGGTAAGTAAACATGACTTGATGGTTGTATTAAAGAGATTCATGTTGTATTATGATTGAGTTTCGGACTTGCATCCAGGTTTTTCCCTTTTTACCCTAGCAACCATGAAATATGCACCCACGTATTGTTGTTTTTCATTTATGGAACGATGAACGTTCGATACCGATAAACGAGCCTTCGATCGACGACTTATTGACATCTAACAGCACTTTGTGTACGCTGTGCGCATCAACATTTCTCCGACTGTGAATATGCAAAATCGGACTCATTCGTCATAAATTAATTATATATATAATGATAATATATATTTAAAAGAAAAGAAAACTGAAACATAAACAGGAAGTCGTAGCAGAGGTAGACCGAAAACTACGTGGAGGCGCACAGTCGAACGAGTTTTGGCATATATATGTATATATACCGGATTCAATGAACATTCACGCGAATGGGTCAGCTCGTGCTATTATGAAGTTTGAGCTGAAGTTTGCAGAATTTAAGATTGATAATCATTGACTTTAATATTAATCGCCGAAAAATAAGATAATGTTTGCTTTTTAGCCTTTTTTTGTTCCCCATCTTTAATCATATTATATATAACTGTACTGGCTTTATTACTTGTAATATATTTAGTATTATGATAATAAAAAATCTGTAAACTCCCTTGAATATTATTTCATTAAATAAATAAATAACTAATTAAATCAAGTTTTTAAAATATATCAATATGTACAACGATTATTTGCAAATGAAAATTGCAATGGAGATGAAATTGTAAATGAACGAAATTACAATCCAACATTCAAGGTAATTTCACGATGTGCACTTTACAATGCGACGAAAAGAGAAATAGTGCAACAAATGTTGCACGAACATAACGAACTCATTAAATTATTAACTCATTACACTTATTCGAATCATCATAAAAGCGGACAAACGACCAGCAGGCACTTATGAACGACAATACAATGCAATACAGTCAAATATCAGTTGTTTTTGTTGGCGATAATTTGGAATCGCGTGATATTGTCATCAAACGTCGAACTGGAAACGCACTAGACCGAATAAGTAAGACAATTCTGAAATATCCGCTACTTATGTGAACCAGCACATTTTCTACATATAGCAGCTGTCAAATAAGCTTCAAAAAACAACTACCACGCGGTGAATCTTTCGTTTCAAGTTGCCAATACATTTTACGCTCACCGAAAAAAAAATGCACATCAAAAATAAAATTAAATCACACTGACAAAAATGATTGCTTACCAATAAAAGAAAAAAATATTACAGAAAATGCAAAAACACACAATGAATAATTGAAAAATACACAGTACACAGTTATAAAAAAGAACACCAAGCTCGATGTGAAAATCGAAATCAGAAACATTACAGGGTACTATTCTACTCGCTATTCTACGACCGATTCCCAAGGATTATCTTCCCTTAGTGTGATTCAAAAGGTTTTGGCCATATGGTACTATTCCACGAACCTCTATCCGCTATTCCCAAGGGTTGCTTTCCCTAAGCGTGATTGAAAAGACGTTGATGGCCATAGGGTACTATTTTCAACCAGCTTGATTTCAATTTTGTAACTTTTACAGTAAACATTTAATTGTTACCCGAGTTGTTACATGTGCAGAAATAAATTTGGTGCAGGGCGATTTTGGTTATTTTGGAATGCAAAATAAAATTATGCTGTATGCATATTTGAATTTATTGGTAAAATTTTTTTAATTGTTGCCTAGGCAAAAATAAATTTTGCGGTTGGAGATTTTGATTAATTTGGATTGCAAAATAAAATTATGCGGTGTGCGCTGATTTCGTAGCCATAGCTAAATCCGAGGCTAAATCAAATCAGCGTCTAAATCCAAGATGGCGCATAACGCCAGGATGTGTTTTGTAAAATTTATATGGCGCAAATGAAATGTGTTTTTTTATGAAAATTATTTGTTTTCTTGTCTACATATTTTTTATATCCAATAAAGCTCCAATATACATCCAAGTGAAGTAAAATGTCTATACAAAAATTGACGCTTTTTCACACTCATGAAATCGTTATATCACTTCACTCGGATGTATAAACACATGTGGAAAGTGAAATGAGAAATGCGAAAATGTGCAACTCTCCACTCGATTTCACGGAGTATATAAATACTAAGCTTCAGATATAAATTATTTAGGATAAACATTAGGTCTTTTACGCTGGGTCTACACGAGGCACAAATTATGTCTTGGTGCAGACATATTTTATGTCTAGAAACGTCGAACATTAATGTCATTAATTAACATAAACAACACGTACCCTGTATAGAACAATAAGTGTATGATGGCGTTGATGATTCACGATTAAGAATATAAATAGCAAGATAGATCTCGGTGCATGGAGATATTTCAAAAATATGCACATTTGCTTACAAAGTTGTTAGAGACACGTCAGGGCAAATTAAGACTCCCAACCATCGGGGATGTGTTGTGAGTGTTAGAGCACAGTAGCTCCAATAGGAGTAGCACAGCACAAACAGCACATTAGCATGGCCTGACCAATCGTGTGAACCCGTAATGGTCAATGAATCCGATGTCAGGCATCGCACACTAGACCTATGTCCTAACGTCAAAGAAATCTAACATGGCGACGGGTTGGATTTTAACTATCATTTTTAGACATTTGCAATAAATATATATATATATATATATATGGCTAACAAAAAAAATCCTTAGTTATAGCCTCAATTCTAGTATTAAACGAATTAAAAATTGATTCAAGTGAATACTATTTACTGATACTCTGAAACGTCAAAAAAAGTCGGCCGCTAGACATAAAAATGGCAAGACAAAACAACGTCTCTTAAAATATAAACGAATCATAGCAGTCCTTACGTAAGAAAAACTCTTGCGCAATTTGACGTTTGTTGTGGTAGACCACAATATCTCTGGATTCGTGACGTCAGCAATTACGTCAATGCGATGTGCCGTATTCAATTCTTTGTTTTTTTATAGCTATATATTATTATAAAAATGTATGAAAATGAACAAAAAGTGGATTCAAAATCACGAAAAAATTAATTAATTAAAAAAAATTTAAACCGATCGGATCACTTTGGCAGCGCTAGTCAAACACATTAGATTACGACATTATACGCACCATAGCATGTCTTATGTAGGAGAATGTCTTACGCAGTTTGAAGTTTGTTGTGGTTGACCCCAATGGGACTTAATTAAGTTAAAATTCAAAAAAAAATATTTAAACATTCCTTTGATTGTACACATTTTTATATAATATTTCAGCCCTATATATAATCGGCATAGGTACAATTTTCGGACGTTCACGCATCTGTAAGATATTAATAATTAATTGTATTTTTTTTTCTTTTTTAATGTTTTTGATAGTATATTGAAATAATACTCTATACATTATAACATATTCGAAATTATTACAATATACAATTTCACTTACCCTTATATTTGTATTCCTAAAAAACGTATACAACAATATACACAATAAATAAAAAAAAAAACATAAGGCGATAAAATATTTCGCAATGACAATCTTCACGAATATTGAGAATGATCTTTGCCAGAACTATTACGCTGTATCTTATTTCATTTCGCTATAAATAAGTAGAAGTGTGTGTATGTATGTACTTACACTGTGTAAATCTATATATGCATGCACTTCTCACATTTAACAATTATGTATGTAATTATGTACAGTTCAACATGTTGAACTACACAACGACCAAAACTCAACCCATACAAGAAAATGACCAATCAAACTTAGGTTTTCATGTAAAAATGACAAGACATTCGACGACACGGTACATGTGTAAACGCAGCCAGTGCCAAATGCAAACATTAAAATTTAAGTGGATTTGTGGAGTGAACGCACCAAATGTCATTTTAACCGCACAGAAATACATCGTAATTTGGGAATCCCAGTTACTACTGCCATTATATTTTTGTGATATTGAGAGATTGTGACATGAGACATTGTTATAAGCTATTTTCAGTCTAAGACTGATAACTAAATAACTAACTGTGACTGTGACTTTTATAAAAATAAGAAAATAAAATAAAAATGTCCCAGCTATCTATATTGGACCTAAATGACCACGTTCTTTTGCAAATATTCAAACTGCTAGATATTCCAGACTTGTTGTCTGTCCGAAAGACAAGCCGTCATTTTTCAAATGCCTGTGAACTTGTGTTTTCCAAATTTAAAATTCTGAACTTCCAAAAGGTGCTACCAAAACAAGCACCTTTGCTTGGTAATATTGCACTGAAATATTTCAAAGATATGAGCAATACAATAAATACAATAATTATTAGAAATGTCAATATGGAACGATGTGAAAGAATTGTATATATAATAACAAAATATTGTATAAACTTGGATCACTTAATATTATTCAGTTTAACGCCAACCACACTTCAAGGAGTTCTGCCTGCTCGCCTGCGTACATTTGAAACAAACTACCTCGGATCGGATGCAGTATTTTCAAACAGTCTCTTCCCAACATTTAGGAATCTGGAAAAGCTAAGTATAACTTCCAATGTTGAAATAAATGGAAGCTTCCTACCTTCATTTAAAAATCTGCAATATCTAACACTGGATCTGTGCTATTGTCTGAAATTAATATCTATAAAAGATTGTTTGAAAAATAATCCACGTCTGAAAATTCTACATATCTCAGATTGCATTGAAATCGACCAAAAGATAGTAAGTGAAGTGTCCAAGTATTCGAAATATTTGGAAAATCTTTATCTTAAATACGTTGCAAGTGGAAATTTTAACGTTACCAGTATCACAAAGCTAACAAATCTTCGAGTACTATCTTTATATCATCAGTCTGGCTCTCAACATTTCATTGACGTATTACTGCAGACACTTAAAAAAGTTAACATCATTGAAAATCTTTTATTACTTGGAGACCAGTATCCCGGACATCAATTACAGCCAAGCAGCGTCACAGCTCTGTTAGGACTTGCCAATCTGAAGTATATTTCATTTTTTGATTGTTTATTTATTGATCCCGATGTCCTGCATGCGATGTCAATCACTCTAAATCTGATTTCAATCTTATTATGTGGTTGTATGCATACCACAGATGATAGCCTTATCGACTTCACCACAAACTGCAAGACTCTTAAAACAATGCATGTGTTTTATTGTCCCATCGCCACTTTCGTTGAGCAAGTTATTAGAGACCAAAGAAGTAAAAATGGAGAACCAGTACTAGAGCTCCACTTTTCAAATTTAATTGAAATTATACATCCTGCTTTGTAATGAAAATATAAAACAAATTCAACATTTCCATAATGTACGGAATTAGCAAAACAAAATTATATGTAATTTATAATCCTTTAAAAAATATAATTTCAAAAATATACATATTATGTACAACTATTTATTTGATTTTTGTTCAAAACAACCAATATGACAACATAGGAAGAAAAAGGAGCATTATGTTTAAGAACAAGATGTAGAAAATGCTTAAATCTTGTTCAGATGTTGTGTAAGTTTATGAACATGCAATACTCTTGAAAATAAACAGGCTTTGAACAAATCACATATATTATTAAATTGCCTTTCTAGCATTTACAATTAATCTATAATGAAATATTAAATCGTTTTTTTTTTACTTTCTACGATTTAACGGCGCCGAAATTAATACAAAGCGTGAATTTAAATTAATATAAAATAATATCTTATAGTCCTTACAATAAATAAAACAGCCCAGACAATAATGTACTGGCATTTTAATGGTAATCACAAGTATGTCATCGATAAAGGTGTTCTCAGAAACTTTTGTACGTGGACGACAACATGTGTCAATGCAAATAAGCCACGGACATGGACTTAAATTTGTAATTTAATGAATCCAAACGTCAAACGGATCTTCCACTACACAAACAGGCAAGTAGAAAATGAAATGAAAATAAAGTCGATGCCGATGAGTGATGCTCAAAAGGATAAGATCTTTATTAAGGGGAATGCCACATTAATAGGAGGCACAGATTATCTGATTTTTTTAGGATTTTCTTGGGTGCTTGGAAAATTAATTCTTCTGAGAATTAAATCAAAATTTATTTATATTTTGTACAATTTTTGTTCATTTTTTTTGAATGATTAAATTCACAAATAAAAAAGATAGCGATTTCAACTTTTATCTGAAATCAGAACACTTTTGATTTTAATTAATAACTTATTCTCTAATAAAATAAACCTCAATGCAAGTAAAAATAATGAAAATGAAAAAAAAATAAGTGTTAAATTTGATTAGATTTGTTTCTTCAATGTACAATACTTTTTTAACTAACATATTCTTCCTAATATTTTTCCTAATTTATGTTATCATTGTTAGGTGATTTTACATGGACGTATGAAACACTGGGTCTCCACGAGACTTATGTTATGACATAAAAATGTCTCGTGGAGGCAAAAAGGCAAGACTTAAATATTGTCTCTGAAATTGTCCGGTCTTTATGTATTGCCATTTTTATGTCTAGCGGCCGACTTTTTTTGACTTTGAAGTGTCAAAAAAAGTCGGCCGCTATTCACGTAAACAATCAACAATGACAGAGATAAAATTGTGCCGCGATAATGTTGACAGAGATATACCATATACTTTAGTGTGCCAAGTTTTTGACTTAACATGTGATTGTATGTGTGGCCGCTATTCTTGTTAGAACGTCACACGCATTGACTAATGCCAATCTGTGTATATCAGTCAAACCCACAAATATACACAGATGGACGATAGCAGATATTCAGTGATCCTTATTATATGTACTCTACATTATCTGTGGTAAAACCATGGATGTAGTTTCAAACCAAACCACTAACAAAACGAGTATGTGTACAATATGTGTATATATATGTGAAGCACACAGCATAATATAATAACTTAAAAGAATAATTTAAATGTATTATCAAAAATGTATGAATTATAGTTAAATATCCTGCTGGGAACAATTATTGCATTGAAGTTAGTTGTGATTGTTAAGTTTCTTGCGGACTGTCAATTGTCAATGTAAACTGTCATTTGTCAGAACTCACAAGTTACATGTTACAAATACAATCGTAAAAATCATAATCATAATAGATAAATATTTATTTTGTATCGTCAGCAATATCTTTAATTATTACTGATAAATTATTCAAATCAATTAAACATATATATTGGACAAAATTGTTTGATCTAAATGGAGTACGAAAATGAAAGAATTTTAAAGCTTATTTTTTCCAATGGAGTTCCAGGTAATATTTTCAAGAAATTTGCACTCATAAACATAATTTAATATATCAATTGCAGAAAATTTAAAAGACGATCCTGGATTGACCAATTATCTGTACAAGTTGGGTTCATATAAAGTAGATCAGCTTAAAAAGGAAGACACTCGTTTAACCGAGGAAAATCGGTCTGTAGTAGAACACACACAGGATCTGGCAATCACGAATTATAAGACATTCATTCAGACATCCGAGTGTTCAAAGAAAATTTTCCAAGAATTCAAGGAAACCGAGCAGAACCTCGATTGTTTAATTCAGAAGTTGCCAGACCTAACTACAAAATGTCAGGCTTTTCTGAATACGTCAAGCGAGATAAATACATCGAGGCGTTTGAATTCACTTACACTAAAGCGAAACGCTCAGCTGCTGGAGATACTCGAACTGCCTCAGCTTATGGACACTTGCATTCGTGAGGGAAAGTATGAAGAAGCTTTGGAGCTGGCCTCGTATGTTCAACGTCTTGGAGTTAAGAATGGTTCAATTCCAGTAATTAATGTAAGCTATTTTTTTTTTGTAAAAATCGTTTTTTTTTTTTTGTTGAACTATATATTTTTAGAGTATAGTGGTAGCCATTGAAGGATCGTGGCATACTATGCTAAAACAACTACTGTCTCAACTGCAGACGGACTTGCAATTGCCAAAATGTCTGCAGGTCGTGGGATTTTTAAGAAGAATGCAAGCTTTCTCTGCTCCGGAACTTAAACTCATCTTTTTACAGTCCAGAGACAAATGGCTAACGAATATCTTGGCAAATATACCATCCGAAGATCGTCAGTTCTATGATTTAAGAATAAAATAAAAACCATCTAAAGTTATGTTATGTTTAACAGCACAACAGCATCTAACCAAGACAATCGAATTGACGCGAGTGAATTTGTTTATGATCATTACCCAGTATAAGGCTACATTTGCGGATGATGGAGAATCTGCCATGATCTCAGATATGGCCGCTTCTAAAAGAGACTATTCTGGCAATATTTTCTACGGTTGGCTACATAAAAAGGTCTGGACACTAAATTCGAATTAAAAAAAAAACATTTTTATTGTTTTTTTTTCAGATTGAAGCTTTTCTTTTAACTCTTGAGACCGATCTACAGCACGGTGTGCATTCACTGGACACCATCCTTGAACAATGCATGTACTTTGGATTGTCGTTCAGTCGTGTTGGCGCAGATTTTCGTTCTATAATAGTCCCAGTGTTCTTAAAAGTGATTTTGAACAATTTCGGGATTGCCCTGAGAAAAGCAACTATTGAATTTGAGAGCAACATCGAGAACTACACTCTTATTA
Source organism: Bolitophila hybrida (assembly GCA_027564075.1). Taxonomy (NCBI): domain Eukaryota; kingdom Metazoa; phylum Arthropoda; class Insecta; order Diptera; family Mycetophilidae; genus Bolitophila; species Bolitophila hybrida. Next base: position 12,190 of record JANSTU010006291.1, read on the forward strand.
ACAAGATAGTTGCTACTAGAATACAAAACACGTCCACGGATGAAAGTAACACTGATACACTTTCACCACCTGAAACACTTTTGAATTTCCAACCTCTGGCACTTTATTGTAATAGCGTATTAATTACACTAAACGAATTGCGACACTGTTCACCGATCGCTCTGGCCGATGAGGTGACGCAATACGTCCAATCGTCATTAGAGAATGTGACCAAGCATATATTGAACTTTTATCGACAAGAGCAACAGGCATTTAGTACAAATGAAAGAGCTAACTTTGTTCGGTTCTGCTCCTGTTTTGCATACGATCTGGTTCCGTACTTTCAGCGATGTCTTCATGTAATATTTTCTCCTAGTATTCTGTGCGCCCATTTGGGTATCAGTGCAATTGCATTGCAGAAGGCAGGGCTAAGTTTTTTGAAGAAACAACATATTCTTGAACCATTGCAACGACTTTTACCTGATAAAGTGGAGGTACCCGACGTGGAAGCATCGTTCGAGAAATTGGACATGTAAATAATACCCTATAAAACATAAAATAAATAAATAAATATATATTATTATGTTATTAAAAAAGAAAACTCAATATTTATCTTTATATTAACTACATTTTTATGTCTATGGTATTCATCGTATGTAATCTTAATTTTATTATTATTATTTAACTATAAAATTCTGTAGTTTGTTCATTTATAATATTTTCTAAATGGCTACGAATTTAGAACACACCGCATAATTTTATTTTACAATCAAAATTAATCAAAATCTCCCACAGCAAAATTTATTTTTGCTCAGGCAACAAATAAAAAATGCTTACCAATAAATTCTAATGTAAAAGTTATAAAATTGAACTGAAAATAGTCCCCTATGGCCAACCCCTTTTGAAACACGTGTAAATACAAATACACATGCAGGCAAATTAAAAAAAAAACACGCCATATAAGTTGTGATCTTAATGATCAATATTAAGCTCAGTTCTAATCATTCTTTTAAATTGAGAAATAGTTGTCAGTTTTATATTAGCTGGTAGATAATTCGAAATAGCTGCGGCACGAACATTGTATGAGTTGTTTGAAATAGAAAGTCGGTTGGCTGGAATTACTAGGTTCTGTGTTCTTCAGATCTAGGAAGGAGTTATACAGATACTGTGACTGTGAAAATGTATATACGGTATTTGTAATAAGTACTAAAACACTTAAATGAAGAACAACATAACAGACTATTCACGTGTGGAGTGATAATATCGCGTTTGTTAAGATCATAAAAAAACAAACACAAGCATTAAAGCACATCTAATGTTTATGCATGCACAAACGCTGCTATTCGAAAAAACCACATCACTAAAGATGTAGATGACGTAGAAGTCGTGTGGGTATGGTAACAACAGACGGATCTTAATTTGTGGAGGTCTCCATATACTCGACAGCATGAAAGATTATTATTAATCATAATACCGAGATTTTTTATTTTATTGGCATATTGAATATTAGCATTGTTAACATTTAGAGAGTGAAGAAGAGTGGTAACGAAGCGAATATTGTACATAATATTTGACTGGGACACAGAAATGGGAGATTAAAACGTACGCATTGAGATCGACCATTTAAGTAGGAGTACATTAGGTTACATGCAAGGGTAGAAAATTAATTCTGAATGATTTAACAAATCAAAGGCTTTACTAAAATCGAGAAGTACCAAAACTGAGGCAGACCCAAGTGTTTTTTGAATGTATAACTTTAAATCAGTAGATTCCTCTTGCTATTAATAGCCAAAGCTGTTAGAGTCGCGTCAGGGCAAATTAAGACTTCTAACCATCGGAAATGTGTTGTGAGTGTTAGATCACAGTAGCCCCAATAGGAGTAGGACAACACAAACAGCACATTAGCACAACCTGACCACTCGTGCGAACCCGTAATGGTTAATGAATCCGGTGTGCGGCATCGCTATGAGATGAGAGGCGATGATATCCAACAGTAACATTTGAATTGGCATGAGGGTTGAGTACCTACCAGGCGCGATGCAGACATAGCAGAACTTGTGGCCACTTGAGGGCACAGATCCGAGTGATAAGTGGTTTATTTCACGATCCTTGAATGCCCTCCACTATCTAAGACGGGTCTGTTGTGTGGAAGTTATCGGTTTTACCGAAAGAGATTCCTCTTTTCTTTCTGGGGAGGGATACGCGGCTTGTCCGCTACCTGGACCACTGTATCGTTGCAGCAACGGGTTTCCAACCATAAGGTTGGATCGCGGACCAACTCACATGACTTAGTCTAAGGTATCATACGTACCGTGCCGTGAGAGTGTGCTTCGGCATGGAAGTCTCTAACGTGTGTCTTACTGAAGATCTCACTACCCCTATACTCGTGGGACTTATTATGGACACCAACACAACAAACACTTTTCTTTCAAAACCATATTTTTTTGCCGACAACACAGCCCCCCACACAAATGATACGACACACAACACGACAGCACTGAGTACAGTAGATACCACTACTGATACTCGACAAACCGTGGCTCCGACTGCACCGTTGTTGACAATTACACTTCAAGTGGATCGTCAACAGCTACATCAATCAAGACTCCAAGATTTTATCGGAGAAGTCCAAAAGCAATTGCCGCTAGATTAACTAAGAAAGCGGCAATTAATGATAATAAAATGGCAGGATCTGCGGTTTAGTTACAGCCGCCACAAACTGCCCCAAAAACAGCCGACAGACAAAGGCAAGTTGCTAAGGCTGCTTTCACGGCGGGGACAAGACCGAGGTCGGAGAAACAAGGAGCGGTTCCTGCCCCAAAAAGAACGGACGTCACGAAGAAGAGTTACAGTGTGACGTTCTGAAGGGCGATCTTAGCATCGCCATAATTCATGAGGATGTTGGTAAAGGACCTCTAAGCGCAGATCAGGTGAAACTGATAAAGAGGTGTATGGGGTCCGATATCACCGCAGAATTTTCCCCAAAATTTAAATGTCGGGTCACATAAAGGGATCCTTAAAGATATTGTGCCACAACGAAGGCACGAAGAAGTGGTTTGAGACCAGATTACCGCTTTGGACCGACCTCTGGGAGGGATGCAGGCTCTCTGTTGTGGAAACTTACCTCATCCCAATAGAGTGTTTGCATTCTTCCCAGGAGATGAAGTACCCGACAGTACCAAACGCTGTCGGCTCAAAATGATGACAGGGGTAGCCGGAGGAACGGACAGAAAAGGGAGGTATAAGTCGCCAGGCGTATTTTGTGTGCTAGCGATTGATGACGCATCCCACAACATGTCGATGTCGAGCTCTCCCTCCTCTAAAATTATCCAAATAAATCTGCCGGGCAGCTATGAGTAATATAAAAGTGGTCAGATAGAAATAGCTCTTATCTTAACAAAAGTAAGGAAAGAGGTCATTGACCTTACACTAGCTACAAGCTGACTTGCCAATACTATCACAGATTGGCGTGTTTCGGCGGAAATTTTGATGTCTGATCACAGAATCATTGAATTCAACTTAAACTCAGAAATAATTACAAACTACCCTATCAAAGAAACCGTTGATAATTTCATATTCCTAGGGGCATTCCACTCACTGTCGATGATCTGGAGAGATTAGCCAGCGAGTTTTCAAATGTTCTTACGGAATCATTCAATATAAGCAGTCGAATCAGAAAACACCCACTGAACATAAACCGCCATGGTGGAATAATAGATTACAACTACTCAAGCGGTCTCTAAGACGGCTAGAAAACAAAGTTAAATCATGCCCTATAATGAAATGCTTCAGGCAAAAAGTCTTTATAAAAAAGAGCTAAGAACAGCTCAAAGAAACTCTTGGAAAATCTTTTAGGAGCACAAAGGCGTTTTCAATAGATAAAGATGCTCAGTTGAGAACTGTATTGCTCGACGATGGTTCAAGCACGAACAATCACACCGACACTTTGAAACACCTGATGTGTAACCACTTCCCAAACTGCATCTTTAATGATCAGACTAATACCAACAATGATGTAAACCATGACGTTTATCATGACCCAAATTGGATCTTGGCCTCTACCATAATCACTATTGATAGAATAAAGTGGGCCTTAACGGATGGTATCTATCCAATAATGCTTCAAGAACTCAGTGAAAATCATCTAGATTTAATCTCTAAGATCTTCAGATTTAGTTTAGCACTGAGTTACATTCCTAAAATGTGGCAACTTGCTAGAGTAGTTTTTATTCATAAACCAGGAAAAGACAATTACAATTCAGCACTGAGTTACATACAAGCAAGCTATTTCCGCCTAATTAGTCTTACATCGTTTGTACTTAAAACACTCGAAAGAATGTGCGAATAACCGAAACCGCTCTTCATAATGCAGTGACGCGCATTGAAAAGTCCTTTCACTTCAAACAGCCAACTCTCTCAGTATTTCTAGACATAGATGTAATAGTAATAGATGGACTAGTTAAAGTCCTAAACAGCTCAGGGTACTATACAATTGGCTTTGCCGATGATATAGCAATTCTCATATCCGGAAAGGATGAAAACACAATTATAAATGTTATGCAACAAGCATTAAGAGTTGTAGAAAAATGGTGTATTGACAACTGTCTGTTAACCCCTCAACAACACTGGTTCTCTTCTCACATAAAAGAAAATATGAACTTAGCAAATATCCAATACTTTTCAACGAAACACTAAAGCTCACAGCTGAAATAAAATATTTAGGAATTATCCTGGACAGGAAACTTCTTTTCAACATATTGAGACAAAGACCAGCAAATCCATCAAGCGTTCTGGCAGTGTCGCAGAGCTTTTGGTAAAACATGGGGTCTGTCTCCTAAAGTAATCTACTGGATCTATACA
>JANSTU010006302.1:0-17025 GCA_027564075.1 Bolitophila hybrida
ATTCTATGTATTATGTAGTATACGTATATATGTAAAAAAACATAAATATTTTATCGATCTTGTTATAGGTTTTTTTGACAAGAGGGGTTAGCGTAGATCGTGTGCTCATTTTTAACATCGAGTGAACGATTTAAGCGGAATCTTATTAAACGTTTAATTTATGTCGGGATAGACATTTCGATTGTCGATAGTCGTTTGTTTGAAGCAATATACCCTAGTTTTAACGGTTGGTAATTTAGTGTATATGCACATTAAACGGGCCAAAGTTCATTCAATAAGTTAACGAATAAAATTGATAAAAGGGATACTTTCCATTTATTTATTGGTAGTTTACAATATTTATTTGATGTTTTGTTTTTTAGTTGAGTATACTTGATAATAAAAATATGTTGTAATATGTAATTATTCATCATCACATTTACTCCATTATAATTTTTCATTTTTTTCACCCTTTTAACTTCCTAATAATTTGCTTGATCCTTTTGTTTATTTTACATTTTACCTTTCAAATTTACAAGTTTTATATACGAGTATAACTTGAAAGGGTGTCAACTAAATATTTTATTGTTATTGGACCAACCACTGAAAATGTCTATAAAATTGCAGAAAGATTGCTAAGAAACTCAACATTTACAAATCAAAAAAAAAAGAAATATTATACTTTTCTGGAAAACTCCTAAAACAACCAAAGAAGGTTCTTTTATCATATATTATAAACAATTGTTTTGTTACAAATTTAGACACTTAAATAAAACCATATTTTACTGTATAATCTCAGTTTATTAACAAATCTAAAATAAATTTTTTTTCAGAACTGGGAACTTCTTTTATTGGCCACTCTGCAGTGGAACGTAAGCGGCATCACCGGTTTTGACTATATCGACCATGTCCTGGAACGTGTGTCCTGGGGTCGTGAAAACCAGCATATACGTCAGCATGCCCATACGCTCGTCTCTGTCTGTTATACAGGTATGTAAAATCAAAAATCAACAAATCGTTCAACATAATATATTCATTACCTCATTCCCGAAAAATGTGTAAATTTTAATTGCTATATATATAAATTAAACCGAAATTTAATTATTGAAATGGTTTGTTTGTGCTCATCGGGGGCCAGAGGATTTTCATGAATTTTGCATTGCTGATTTTATTGCGTGTGCATTTCGACAAACTTTAATATACTTTATATATGCATAGTGCATACAATCATCATTGTACATGTATACTGACGTCATTAATGCATAATCAATGCAATTGTAATATACATAGTAGTTGAAAGTTAGCTTTGAATGCACTCTATTTTATATTTTATAACAACCACTGTACATAATATTATAATAAATGACATACACGCTGCTAATTAATACCTTTGATCTATAGACTTGATGTGCGAATCAATTGGAGGTGTTCGCACGGCCGTACTCACCCACGCAATGTATTATTATTAGTATATCCATAGACATAAATGTGTGCTATATTTATATAGTTTTCCACATGATTTACATACCTGCGTTATGTGGGTAGGGGTTTTCATTACACATTGAGAGCACGCACACGCATCATATACATTCATCAATCGCATTGCGAATAATTACGATATTAATATGTGCATTGTGCATATATATTATTGATGATATCGTGATTGCGATTAGAAATAATAATATATTCAAAACTCAAAACTGATATATAGAGTACGTATTTGGCTATGGAAATTATATATTTATGTGAGTGTTAACTCGAGTGTAAACCGCACACAAATTGTATGTGAGTTGTTTACAAAGCTTTTGACGGTTGCCTAAGTTGCGGATGTATTTATGTTGACAAAACGATTTGAATATGTATAATTGTGTATATAATGTGAATTTTCAACTGAATTTATGTGAATGTTATATATTTTTTTTAAATATGTATATGAACGAGTATGGTACTCATAATTATATAGAAATACGAACAAATGTGTTAATCAATTAAATGTCAGACAACTTGGACAAAGTGCACTCAGGGCGATTGCGTAATTAGCGAAAACCGATGAGTATATGCGTTGAAGCGCCACGCCAGCGCGATTGAGTGGTTTTATGTCCTCTATAAATGTGTCTGCTGTTTTCATATATTGGTATTTGGTGCTGGCATGTTTGTGACATCGTTTGAGTTTAGAAATAATTGGAAAATTAATTTTGAAAATATATAAAATTAAACGCGAGTCAAAACCGCAAACGTGTAATTTAATTTAATAAGCATTCGACAGTTTGCGTTTTTTGGTCAGCATTTAATATTTATATATGCATTATGCATATTTGACCGCAGTGTCCCTAAAAACAGCTCGGTGTTTTGCCTCATTAACTATTACTGTGACACGCGTCAGCCACCGTATATCACTTAATTATAATTTGAAAGGGAATATAACAAAAACAAACGATAAATAAATAAACAAAAACACTAGAGGAAATATTTCCTCATCGGATCGGATGGCGCCGGCCGTTGTTCATTTTGACAGATTTTTAGTATTATCATTACAAAGGCTCAATAACTATCACTTAATTATAATAAATACAAAATGATAAAAGTTAAAAACAAACGATAAATAAATAAACATAAAACACCAGAATAAACGCGCTATTTTCAGTCGGCGCCGGCCGGCCGTTGTCCGTATGACAGATTTTCAGTGTACACAGCCTTATCGGATTGCCAGATGGTCACTTACGTTTTATACTTCAATTCGTATGCAGTCCTAGGACTGCTAGCTGGACTAATATTATTTGCCGCATTGATGACTAATTCGAGTGTGTGTATGTGTGTCGTATACAGACACACATTTGCACACAATAAAGCGATAAGCTAAATATTGGCTTCGAGGCTTTTTGTTAATTATGTGCCATAGTAATTATCGGCCTATAATTGCCATATACAATGGAATATGATAGGGGTTCTTGTGATTTGTGACATTATATGGCATATATGGTATTTTTGTGCATATATCTATATCTATAATTATGAAAGCTTTACCGACGATTTATGGGGCGAAGGGATGTTTTGAGGCGGCAATCAATTATCATGCAAACATTGTGTGACATGGCAACAGGCGTTATGGTATAAAAACAAATTTACGCATACATGTGTATAATGTATATGTTGGTATAATGCTCCAAGTACAAACTTATACATAGACATTTACATATTCGTCGCACAACAGACATTTTCCATCAGACTTGCGATGGCACAAAGTGAAGAAGAAAAAAAACTCTCTCGTGTCGTTTTTCTCGATCTATTCGTCGCCTATAATGGCGTTAAATGGTTTTTCCAGTTCATACACACTTTGCATTTACATTTATATTCTGATATACATATTACATACACACACACACACACACACATACTACATATTTATATAAAATTCCTGTATAAAAGCGCATTGACGGCGCACATATGTATGTATGTATTTGTGTGAACTTTCGTTTCATTCGATGTGCGCGCATTGTCGTTGAGCTTTTTTCGGTAATGTACTTTTAATGGCTTTTCACCGTTTTCACCGCGAAAAGAGTTAAGCTATACTTTAAATATATATAGTAAGTATTCTACATGCGTGTAGACATACACATACACATATAAATGCAAATTTCGTATTCTTCGTATGATACGTAGAGTATGGTGTTCTAGTTATAAGTAAAATGAAAACACGCATAAATATTCTTTGTGGGTATATGTATGTTATATGAACGTGTTTTTGAGTGTGCTGTGGAAAACAGGACTATTTTCTCGAAGCTTTTATGTGGTGTTTACCCGAGCGTTTGGAACATTCAAATAGATTTAAAATTTAAATGCTCTTAAGTGGTTTTCATGAGAGTTAAATATGTATGCTATGGTCGAAATTAGGTGGCACAGTGCTGGACAATTTTGTTGGAATTGCAAACTTTTTTTTTTCATTCAAAGAGACATTTTGAGATTTTATAAATGATATTTAAAAGTATTTTCCTCTGTGAAATTTTATATTTATTAATAAAATGTATTCAAGAAGTTTTTATAATTTCATTTTATTTCTTTTATTATAAATATGTGTAAATATTTTAATTTCAAAAGCATACATAAATAAAATCGAACGTGTACCAACAAACAAAAATTGTGCACCTACATTTAACAAACATTTCGAATTAAATTATATACGAATTTAACGAGCATCAAAATTATATTTTATTTAGGACTTATCGATTTTACAACGATTAACCGATTCACGATTGCCAGCAAAATTTGACAGGCAGAATAAAACGATTGGCAGATTGATACGTATTGATTTTTTAATATGGCTTAAAAAACAACACAGAATATCGTGTGTTGGCCAATCTTTTTAGATAGACCATTTAGACAATTGAGATTCTGCCGATTGTCCTAGACCTAAATATTGCCCTATCCGCCTTTGGTTTAAAAAAAATGAATTATTTGTTGCACTCTTAATTGGTAGTCAAATCAAACATTTTAAATTTACATATTCAATATCCATAAAGTAAATAAAACTGTCTGGAGGTCATTTATACGCATTTTCTACAAACAAAATATGTGCAAAGTCCTTGATGTCATACACCCCTTCATATAACGCTTGAATAACTTTAGGGGCTTCACAAAAGCTGAAAATAAAAATTTTTAAATCAGCAATAAGACTTTTGCACAGACCCCTAAGAATTGTTTGTGCACAATATGCAAACCAAAACTGAATTTTCGCGCAGTCTTGTTGCTGCCAGACGTAAACGCTCGCCCCATATACATATTACAGCATATATACTTAAAGCGCTCGCGTATTCAAATGTATACGAGCATATCTGAATAAGGTCGTCGAGAAGAATAAAAAAACCTACCCGAAAACACGGATCTTTTGTCGTATACTCATTCTTATATTTGTCAAACAGAGTGAAACGCGCAGACGCACACACAGAGAAAACAAAATTGAAAACAGCTCGTATGTACTATATATGTATACAATAAAAACATTGTTATTATTATTATGCCAAAGGAATTATGGACGACTTGTCTGGGGCGCGCACCTCAATCGAACGTCGTCGTCTCTCTCGTCCCTTTGCAAGTTCACGCAAGATGTCGTCGAACAAAAGTCACAAAAGGACGAGCAGAGCTCGGAATATATGGCAGCTGAGAACGACCGTGTATATATTTTGAATGCGATTTGCGAACTGCTCAAGCATCCCGAAATCACGACTCAAGGATGAGTTTTCCCGAAAATCGAATGTATATATATATGCAATACATTTTTGTTTGCAGGTATAATATAACAATAAAAATGGACTTTATCATTGTGTAATATATAAATGTATACGATTTTATGGTGTACGTTGAGATCGGTTCAAAGATTCTGGCCAAGCAGATGTTTTCAATCGATGTAAGATGTGAGGATTTAAGTGTAACAGAAATGTATTGATTTGCCCGACATATATTCTAGACTAGCTTTATTATATTATCCTATATTTTCAAATGTCAAATAATTAATAAAATAATATATTTATTTTGTTGGTGTTACATTAAGTGCATAATCTGACTGATATTACGAGGCATTTTCATTTATCTCAATGACATACAATATAATAATAATATATTTTATTTTGTTTAATGTGTCGCTCATTGTGCTTTTATTGTACTTTAAAAATAACGCATAGCACCAGTCAAAAAGTCGTTAAACACACCGGCGGAAATATCAACGTTTTTTTGAGCACCCTTATCTCAATGGGCGCAATCAGATAACCGCTAAATTGTTGCTTTTGCCCGTTTTGCGTTAAGCTGCGAGTAGAGCGAGCGCGCGCGGGTTGTGAGGACCCCGCGCGCCACACAACAAGTGTATTGCGTAATTTGAAACGGAAATCAACCACCAACGAATTACGGAACTCGTAATTACGACACTGGGCGAACCGTTAATGTTTGTACACGTATATATTAACTTCGTTTTGTGTGAGTGTGTGTGTGTGTGTGTGAATGCGGACACGTCCTGCCGATGTAGATACTCAAAGATATAATATACACATATAAATATTCCATACAATTAGAACCAATTAACTTGTAGTATCAATATATACATATAGGTGTCACGAACTTGTTGTATTTTTTATAGGAGACTATTATAAACATAGGGGTACTTTTTTATGAAGCAATAATATAAGTATATATATAGGTATAATAGTTTTATTTTGTGCATTTCCCGGGTTTATATTTAAAGGCGTCTGCAGTATACAACACTTTATATTATACTGTATTCAGTGCTGAATTTTCTAGTAAATACGTAAATCCCACTCTAAAAAAACAAAGCTAATGTATAATTTCACTTGCTTTACTATTACCCTTGTTCAAAGGAATTATTCGTGTACGTCAAGATAATAAAAATTCCAGAGATATTATACGCTCAACATAATCCCATCCAGTTACTCTCGTCTTTAGAGCAAATCTAATATTTAAAAGATGGTAACGTGCTTTATTTATATATACTGGCATCTTATATTGCATATATACACATATAGGTACAATAATGTACGTACAAATGTGTGCATAATCAGCGTGGAGCGCAAACACCATCGTCTACAATGACCTGGGATCCTCCATACAGCCACACACACACACACACACACACACACACACTCAGAAACCCCCGGAATGAGCTTCATATATAATATATGCAAGCCTGTGTATCCACTTATACACATATATGCACTGTAGACATTATGAAAATTTTATGTAAAAGCCAAGAAGTTTTCCTTGGTAAAATGTATATATATTTATACAATTTCCGCGACGATATTACTATTTCTTTAAAGTACAGGAAATATTTCCGTACTCTACCACAACAACGATGTCCTGAGAAAAAAGAAGACCTATGTACTTCTAAAATGTACATTTACTGGCAACTACACAGGAACAGAACAAAAAAATATGTTTTTTTATTCTATTTTAAATGTTTTAAATGTAAATTCGATAACTCTGCTTATACTTGAACTGGACACCAGACCATTACATACAGATTTCCAATATTTTATTGATGAGAAAAGAAAAACCCATTGAAATAAATAATTTCCAGCTCACTTGGAAAATTCCATTCTGTATATATTTCATTTGCATATTGCATGAGCATTTGTACCGCGCATGGGAATACTTCCTGTCAAGAATGTATATTTCAATTGTACCGCGATGGCGCTAGCGGTGATTATGCATAATTTGCCGGGATGATTGAAAAAACCCGTAACGACATCAAATTATAACTAGCGGAAGGATGTAACGATCGTGTAATCTTGAAAAACGGGGATTTGGGATTGTATATGTAGAATATTTACTGTTCTGTGAAACATACACAAGCAGGGTTGGGAATATAGTTTAAAATCTATTTGCTACAATTTTTGTCTCATTTGCATAACTTAGAAACCCATCTAAGTCTTCTGCTACTAATTCTGTAATAAAGAAATCTTGATCTAATTATATTTGATTTAGTTTACTGGCAAACCTAAATTTGCCTTTATTTAATAATATTAAAAGGAGATCTAAATGTTTAATCATCAAGCATATTTGCTTCAAATTCACCGTCCAATAAAAGCTTTGTAACTTTCGGTTTAATTTTCAAAATTCCTACGATACATTTACATTGGGTATTTTTAATAAAAAGTTGGCAGAGTCTGCCCGAAAACCACTCTAGCTCCACAAATTATCAACAGATGTTTTTCGAGGTCACTGTGCTTGAATTATTTTAGTACTGTGCTAGCATTTTGCATAGTAAATTATCTTTTTCAATTAAATTTCCTGTGATGTGTCTGCTGCAAGTGGTATGCCAAATATCAACTAATTTTCTCATTTTGATCATATTTGCTGCATTACCGCTGACTATTGAAAATATACGTCAGTGTTATACCGAACGTTTTGTGATATGAATAGATTTTTTACATACCATCGCTAGCTGTTTACCGGCTGCACTCTTAAAAATAAAACAAACAAGATACGCGTATTTTCCATCTGCCGAATGCAATATTATTACCACATTTTTCGTATTATTCGAAGAGCTTTCTAACAATAAATTTTTTTGGTACAAATTGAATTGGTTCACACCTCCGCATGTAACATACTTCGTCGAACAAAGATGAAGTTCATTCATTAATGAAAAATCTATATCAATTAAATAACATATTTAACCAACATAACACATTCATATAACCGCAGTTATTACAAAATAAGTATACATATGACCAGTTAAAAAAAAGTAACAACTAATCCAATCTGTTTGCTACCTTTGCTTCGTATAGTAAATGTAGTAAATGTATCAAATAGATTTATTGTGTGACATTCCCAACCCTGATTACAATTTATCTGATTTGCAATCAGCATTTTAAGTCCTTGAAAACAATGTATATCGTATATATGTGACAAATAATATATATGTTATTATATAAAAAACGGATGATGATCGCTTGCCAGCATCTTGTGCGTCTTTTTGTATATTAATATTATATGTTATGCGTCTCCTGTTCGCTAGACCATATTCGCGAACAAAGGGGGAGGGGGTAGTGTGGTGTGCATGCATTGAAAAACAGTGTGCACCATTTAACTTTGTTATACTTATATATAGATAATGCACTCTGTGCATTGTTCCAGATCACCCAAAGAATGAAAATCGTGTGCGGAGATAGTGGGCGATATTGTGTGCACCGAAAAACGTATATCTGCGTTGCCAAGATAATATTTGCTCTAGCGACAAAAAAATAAACTGTGTGTGAACTGCAGATAAATCATAGCACATATTATTATAGTCGTAAACTATGTGGATATATATCGCAACGCAATGCTAAATCAAAAGCGCATTGTGACAAAGATTTTGTAGATATAATCTTGGACGATATCCAATATATATTCGTTGCCACAAGAAATGTGTGGTGATTTTCGAAGATGTCTAGGTATAATATTATGTATATATATATATAGGTATATAGTATATAATTTATAATGTATTGTTCCTTGATGTGGCAGACACAGAAGGTCCTCGGGCGATGTACATATATAATAACAAATACCTATATCATGGATTATATATATATATATATATTTTGTTAAATTAAGCGCGTGCGATCGTCTTGAACATCACACCTGGCATATTTTACTTTCATGGAACAATGAACCATGAATACATACATAACGTCTGAAAGCGGTCCTTATTTTCGGATTACCGTTTTTTGTGTGTGTGTGTGTGTGTGTGTGTGTATACTTCTTTGCCGTCTTCTCGGGTGCCTCCGGGGTACTAAATCTGAGCAAGTAAACAAAATAGAAATTATTTTCAATATGCGTGTCACACACGCCGCGTGCGCCGTCGCTGGTTATACATTATAAATATAATACATACTTTATGAAGTGTATACGTGTGTGTGTTAGTTCAGGGAACGAGGGCGACAAAATATTCCCCCCGACCTTATTCTGGTATGATTTAGATTCTGCAATAAGTCGGCAAATGAAAAATTATTACGTCTACGCAAAGCCGCCGTTATCGTTGGTGTGCACCTAAATACATGCTCAATTCCACAAAGCCATATTATATATACTATATATATATAAAATATATGATTGTGTAACGTTTTATCGTTATATATAGTAGTATGTGTACGTACGTTTCAGCGAGTACATCTGATCTATGATTGCCAAGCATAATCTTATAAAAAATTACGTAGGAATAAATCATTTTACATAGGTAAAATGAAAAGGGTGCGTGAATTTTACATTTTCCCCATATTTTCAGTATAATTGTCAAAATATACGAGCATTACTAAACCATAATGATAACAATTTGTTTTATACAATATTCGTTCTATCCACTATTAAAACCTATTAAAGTAATTGCCATTTAAACAAACAAATGTGCGCACTCACAGTCGTGTCAGCAAAAACATTTAAGTATTTACACATTAAATTCGCATTTTCGAATTTGGCACAAAATTCCCATTCGGCTGATGCCAACGAAAATTGTGCGGCAACAGCCGATGCGGAGTTCCAGACAACCGCACAGGCCGGGCATAGCCACAGTAATGTCACATATTATCCAAAACCACAGCATTAACAGAGTGGTGCCGTCGTACCGCACCGATGCCACACATATAAATGTTCAGCTTAAGCAAACAAAACCACAAAAATTTAACGTTTTTTTTTATTTATATGAAAACAGCCAGAGCAGCCAATGTGTGACCGAACTGGCAAGTGCGTATAGATGAAACGTTTAATGTAGGGCACTCGCTGATAATCCTGTCAGTTTATATGTACATGTTTTCCCACAAAATACGACAGACTAAATGAAGCGCAATGCTCATATAGTAACTACTATATATACATATACTATATGTCACCCATGGCAGATGTTTTCCCGCTTAAATTAAACATGTACAATATAAACTGTATATGTAATCAGTCCTAAACTGCTCCTGTGTCCAAGTGCGGTTCATTTGAAACATATTTTTCGATTCCTTAAAAAACAAGTCCTATATATACAAGCTCTCGACTGAAAAATGTACAAATGTAAAATAAAGCGTAGAAAATTCAACGTATCGAACGCAACGCCCGTAGGGAACCACCTCGATTTATAATTGAAACGTGTCCTGTAATTCTGAACACATATTAAACCGACGTCGACGTCATTGGGGTGTCCCGCCGCAAGACTTCTTCCAGGAACATATTATTTCCTATTCTATACTGACTGCACCATCAAGAACAAGAATAAAATGAGTATGTGTATAAGTTTGTGTACCACGATAAAGTATAAGCGGCGTACAATTATTATATTATATGTATGTGTGTGTGTATTTCGAAAAGAAGTATTACTTCAAGTACACCTAGGGCAGATGTCCCGTATAAGAAACGGTTATTTTAAGTTGTCGTCACGCGCACGTATACCCATATCTGAGAATTGGACTCAACATTTTTATACAGTACATGCAGTTGACATTTTCTTTGTTTTTCTAATTTAATATTAAGAAGGGGTTGCGGTTCATCATCATCCATGTATGGGGTGTTTTTTTCTTCATATATACATTTTGAATTACGCATTTATTGATGTTGTGTGAATTCTAAACGGTCATTTCGCTTGTTTTTATGTATATTTTTACTGGTTACGGTTAATTTGGCATTATAAACGGTAAGGATTGTACAAATCTTGTTAATGATTTCATTAATCACGAATAACATGTATTTGTGGTATGTTTAAAGTATATACAAATAAAAGTTTTTGATATATTTTTTTGCTGTGGTGTCATATTGTTAAAAATTGTTGGAAAAATGGTTTATTTTCTGTGAAAACGATAATAAAAGTCATGATTTGATGAATATGACAAGTTTAAGTGGGATTTTTTTTGGGATTGGAAATCTTGTTCTTGGCATCAATCTTTTTACAGTGCACATGGTTTTTGTCTTAAACACGAAACTACATACATGAAAAATACATAAAATTAGATGTATGAAGATCGCCTTGTGTCGTTAAGACGAACATACCAATAAATCGAGGATCTATTTTCAGTAAAGGACCAACTATATGTTATGGTTGGGTGTAAACATTTTCTTTTATTAGTTACCTTTCCAAGTGTTTTCAATGAATTAGATGAATTTATCGAATCTCAAACTGACCTGAGGACAAGTTTAATGGTTTATTCAATAGAAGCCACAATGTCTTACTTATCTTGGACATCTCGTTGATACTTATTGACATATTCCTGATCAATACGGTTTTGGTGTATCATACCAAATTACTGTTTATTTATTCTTTTGAAAAGTCATTATTATTTATTATTAGTTCAGTTCTCAACTCACAACATCAGTATAAAAGTAAAGTCATTTTTTTCATTTCATGCAGCAATTCCAATACATTTTTTTAGCGGTATCTTACTAACGAACAAAAACAAAAAAAAAAACTATAATGTTTTTTTTAAATAACCTTTATCTCAAAAAGTTGATCCATCTTCCTTGTTTAAGAAACTTATACAAAAAGCACTGAGTTTAATCATTGATTTTGTTTATATAAAAAAGGATTAGATTTATATACATACACACACACAAAGAAAAACTTAAAAACCACAAGTGCCCTTACGGTTTGTTTCTCCAAAAGCAAGTAGTATACTCTTCTACGGATACCATAGAATCGCATACATGTGTCACTTGCATTTACATACTCCACAATACATAAATTTGCGCAGTCGTCGTCTTCACATATACCTACACAATTCCCGTATGTGTGTGTGTGTGTGTGATTGTTCAGCAAATGCACCTAATCTGCATACACTTTTACGTAGTGCAGAAGCGTCAACTCTGTGTGCAATTGACAGGTACACATTTAACATATAACTATTTAAATATAGAAGTCTAAGTATATATGAGTCTGTGTATACAATAAAAAGAAAACATACTTTGGGCAAACAAATAAACAGTTAGAGTACTCTACTTTGGAAAACGCTAAGGCAAACAACAATACGATTTTTTTATTATAAATGTTGCCAATGTGAACTTTGGTTTTTGCACTTCCGTTTCTGCAAAATATTCGCACTAAAATAGCATTCATATTTATTTTTGTGTTAGTGTACAATGCACAAATACTATTAAAGAGCTTCTATTATATGGTGGCGCGCGTAACCCAAAGCTTAGTGAATTATTGGTATAATTTTACCATTTTTACTGTTGTTTCTGGGAGTTTTTTATAACATCAAACTATATAAGGGTGAATTTGCAGTTTTTTACAGTTAAATATCTATGCATGGCTTGGCAATTAACCCTCGAAGCGATCAATCGATATAATCGCAATACACCTCTGCACATATATACGCATTTACGTAGAAAAAACATGTGCTTTATTGGTTTTATTTTGTGTTTTGTTTATTTTGTCGCGCACATGAATTAAATGCTCTACAGTCGAGTGGTTTTTGTCGACTCACGCCAGTCCAAATAAAAAATGTCTTATTTATTTAGAACACTCGCATTCCGTAATTGGATGAGACAGCAGTATTGCAAAGCAGTCCTTTATTATTAATTCTTATTAATATTTTGATAATGACGCGCGTTTTAAGGCTTTTCCAATGAATTAACAAAAGTAAATTAAAACAAATATTTTTATCAAATTTGTTTTTTCTCATATTTCACTAAATTCAATTCGATACCCTTTTTAGATTGATATTCCAACATTGCATACTGTATTAATCTATCAAATGTACCAGAAATTGCATAATATATAAAACGCATACACACACGCAACCCTCATTCAAAATGTATCAACATTCAATGTTCACGCGAAATGGGATTTGCGATTTAATCCTTTGATATGTATGTACACAATATATGTATACATATCCAGTAAAACACACATATAATATATACGCAGTACACCCTTCACAAAGAATGTTATGAAAATATTTTGAATGCCTACACGTTAAGCGGAAAATTCGTTAAAAGCGTGTGTGTATGTGTGACTGTGCATATATGCAAAGGAATGTGTGTTCCCGTTTGTCGCATTCCGCTGCATTATTAGTGTTGCGCACGATTCCATCCGACTATATATGAAAACCATATATATATATATATATACATTTCGGGGTGATAATTGCTTAATAACGTCAACTATTTAAAATGGGGTTAGATTAGGAATGTTTCAACGTTTTTGAATTCAATTAATCGCATTAAATATGCCAATTTATTCAAGGATGCCATTGTGTTCAATCATCGGGCCCAATAAATCGGGGTGGTTCTAGAATCTATACTATATATTTACACACACATCGAATACAATGCGTTGCTGCAATTTGCATGTCCCTTAATGCGGGAAAGTCGTTACGGAAATGTCTCACCGTTAAAGGGGTTGCACAAATCTATAGATTCAAAAACTAACGCCTCAAAGAGATCAAAAGGGTGTGCGCTAAGGATGTATTTTTAAATGACTGATTGGCACTGATTTCATGCTAATTTATTCATTTCAATGTTATACAAAAACAGGCACATTCAAATATTTCAAGTAAATTTGCATTTCCTTGCGACCCTGACACAAAAGCTACCAAGATTAGCTACCAAAAATAAAACTCAGCAATATTTCCTCATAAACGTCGCACAAATATACATATATAAAGAAAAACGTCGCACGCTTTTTATATATATTTTTTATGGAACTAAATCGCTTCTGGCGGGCGAGCGGCTTCGTTGAACTTTAATTATGCAAAGCCAACAATATTTTTAATTTAAAACTATATACACAAACTTTGGGCAAAACATTTACGAGCACCCGCGTCCTGGCCGCACAGCAAAAGGCGTTAACTCGCGCATACTTTCCTAAAACGGAAACAAAACCAAAAAAAATATTTGTGCGAAAAGCGAATATGCTCCAATTTATGTATACATATATTTTTCACAAAAAAATATAGGAAAATTTCACATCATAAAAAAGGGTATGTACACATGTAGTTATATAGAGACCAAAAAACTTTGGTGTTTGGTATTTATGTTCTGTATAATTCGGTCTCGGCTTACGAAAAGCTTTAGAACTTTCATGTATAGTGCAGCCGGCGCGTACTTGTGTTTATTTGGAACATTTTTCCGGATCGCCTACAATTGAAATCATCTGTATGAATAAGAGAGAGAGAGAGAGAGAGAGAGAGAGAGTAGTCTACGCGCGATTAACTCATAGAATTTTCGGTAAATCTCCCTATTAAAATAATTGCGCGTAATTATTCTGTACGTGGTTTTTCATATAATAATTCATTCCAACAATGCTGTCGCGTTTATTTCCGCATAGTGCATTAATAAACTTTTCGCGAAATCCAAAAAATAAAAAATAAAAAAGTTTATGCAAAACTTCCAAAAAAGTATACAATTCTCTAAAACACAGACAAAAACGACTAAATAATATATGCGCTTCAATAATATTTGTATTTCGCCCGAAAGAGCTTTTATCTGAATTTCGAGAATTTCCATTTTACGTTTAAGCAAAAAACTGCACATAATAATCTTTTTTATATGTCGGGCAATGAAAATCGTTTCTTAGTAATGTGCGCCGTTGAGCTTTTGATTTTGTTTGTGCGACCAGTGAAAGCATAAAGTTTTCCGTATATTGTATACGTTTATATTCAAGATGGTGTGCATTTCTTTTAACAATATATACAAAAAAGTAAACTTCGATGTAGAGATTATAAAGTTTTACAAATGTTAATTTGTTAATGGAAAATAAAATCATTTTCTAGTAATTTAACATTAAAATCCTACCTCTATTGAGAATATTATGCCTCTTCGGTTGATCTAAAAGCTTCAGCTAAAAGCTATATGAAATAATGCACAAATGACATACTTGACATTATGCAGTATATGTTAGTTCTGTAGCCCCAAGTGACGTGTCCCGATAAAGTGCACAAATATATATTGCGGTGTATATGTGTGTTTTCACCGAAATTTCCATACCCACAGTTGTGGGGGTGTGTTTGTTTAAATTGTATGCACACTATGGTGTGTAGTGTACCCGTTTCCAAAGGGACGTAAAACACGTTTGCTAAAAAAATATGAGCGAGCGCAATAGTCGCAGCGGGCCGTTTATGTTCAAAGTTTGCAAAACAAACATTATTAGCGTACACATAGAGAAAACGAGAGAATTTGTGTGTGTGAATTGGTGGCTAGACTCAGAGAGTGGTGGTAAAATATTAAAAATTTCATGCTTTTTTTGTATAGTACTACAAAATTTGATCATTGCGGAAGTTTTTTTCTTTATGATGCACACAATTTTTCGGTGAATATTTACTTTTTGGAATTTATGTATGTTTTGTCTAATTACTCGCAATAAAAAACTTAAAAATAAAAAAATTAATCTATCAATACTCCAGTCAAGCATGGTAACGAAACACAGCAGATGGATATTGTGCTTTACAAAAATTATATATGTGTAGAACTTATCTGAAAATTACAAATTCAAATCTACCCTTCTTACGCGGAAAACAAACACAAACACACTTGAGTGGAATGAACTACTTGCATTTTAAAGAAGGGCACGTGCCATGCATGCGCGCATAAAAACGGTAAAAAAGTAAGACGCGCGCGCACATTGCACATATGTCAATTACGGTTTGTTTTATATCAAGCATTATTTCTTACAGCGTTGCTTTCAATTGGATTTCTTATAAATGTATTTATCCATAAACGATATCGTGCTAAATACACTTAATACTAACACCTATTCACATGTATATAAATAAGTAAATTATATGTATATATACAAAGACAGCACATGCACACACGTTTGTTTGTATATATGCTCGATTAAAGTATTTTCTTCAGCGATCCGCGACATTAGCACATGTCTTCGAACACACATATTTATAAATGTACCAACACATACTCAAACATACGCATATACATATACGTATCTTGTATAATCTTATTCCACACAAACACTTTGTAACGTCTTTACCACCTGGTGCTATCGCGTCGTCGTCGTCGTCGACGCAACGTCTCTGTATATATTGTATACTCTGTCATACGTACATATATATGAATATTAAGGTCTAGTACCTTATCAGGGCGAAGAAATAACGTACCCCGTAAAAGAAAAAGAAAAATGTCCTCCTTGGTTTATTCACATTTATGTATAAAGCTTGTATCAACCATCTGCCATATTTTCTGGTCGAACAGTTTGTAGCGTTGTTCTTAGAGGTAAATTTATACATACATTTATTACATATATCTATATGTACATTAATATATGTGTATATTATATATGGTTTCTTTCGTCTCTAGATTGAGTGCCATTGAAACAAAAGGTACTCCAAATGCTGGCCGTCCGACCAATTTAATATATACTCGTGTATTTGGGATGTTTAGATTTTATATAAGGGATGCTTGACGATCTAATTGGAAGAGGATATCATTATTTTATCATTTCATTTGCACCTGTCGATCAAAATTCTTATTTTTTTGGTTAAATAAGGATTTCTGTTTTTCAACGTTGCCTAATCACAGGTTCAAGAGGACATCGACCGATGAGTCGCAATGGACAGGTGAAAATATGTCTAT
>JANSTU010006313.1:0-17023 GCA_027564075.1 Bolitophila hybrida
CAAGAGGAACCTACTGATTTAAAGTGCTACATTCGAAAAACACTTCGGTCTGCCGGCCGGGTTTGAACCGGCGACCTACCATAAACCAGGCCAACGGCTCGGCTATGGCTATGGTATTATTATTTATATAATTAATTTAATTACATGGGATGTGAATCTTTAATTTGTGCAATGAATTGTTTTGGCCTTTCAACAATACATTGCGCAACAAAGAAAACAGAAATAAACAATAAAGAGGCCAAATTTTATACATCCGTTGCAGTAAATAAAGAAAACATCCTCTAATTATCTCGTTGCACCTGTTATAAATATGGAAACTCATGTAAAATATACATAAAATATATTATATGCGACCGAGAATGACCATCCGGAACCGGATGTGGTCTTATGCCCGAAACGACACATATATATAATTGTAGTAGCGCATGATCTGTAAATATTCTGAAAATTATCTCGAGCGTTCGAGTTTACCAGAACAAACTCGTAACGCAGACAAGCAAACAATATCATATTCTCACTCAAAGTGCCTGTGCAATTGTCTAAGTATAGCTGAGAAATTGTATCTCGATCGCCCGCATACCAGATATTAAATGTAGAATGAAAACAGTGTGCTTAAATACGCACATATACACATTCAAACACCAAGACTATTATTGCTATAAAGGCCTTTGCAAATATTATATTATGTACATGCGGTAAGTCGTCCTGTATTTGTGTGTGTATTATATGTGTATCATATAAATACGGATATGCACTAAGTAAGTATAGTATAAGCACTAAACCCCTTCCATCTGAACGATACACGAGTTATGGAGAGCTTATTTGAGATATTACATTATGTATGTGTTTGTACAAGACGTCGTTCACTTCATATGTATACGGAGAAGGAGAAGGCGATAAACACAAACACATAAAACTAAAGCGCAATGTTCTATATGGCATATACCAATATATCCGCCCACGAGGATGTTGTTTGCCAACACAAAATAGGTCATCTTTGAATCAGCACTATAAATCCATATTATATCTACAAATATTATTATTATTGTCGTTTTCGTTAAAAGAAGTTGTGTAAAAGATCCGCACTACTTTATATTGCAGGACGCGAATAAAAACACACACCGCCATCGGCCGTTCTGTCATCAAATGTTTCTTTTAATTGATTTGTGAGCTTTTATGGCGGCCTATCTGTGATTACATTTATAGCCACGACGATGTGTCCGCACAACCAGAAGTCGTTACTTTTCATCTTTATTGACTACACGCGAT
The DNA here is from genome assembly GCA_027564075.1 of Bolitophila hybrida. Taxonomy (NCBI): domain Eukaryota; kingdom Metazoa; phylum Arthropoda; class Insecta; order Diptera; family Mycetophilidae; genus Bolitophila; species Bolitophila hybrida. The sequence goes on from JANSTU010006313.1 coordinate 1,270, forward strand.
ATGCGTAGAGCTTTTATGGTCGCGAGCTTTTATGGTTTTTGCGAGATGCACATTTACACATGATACTAAAAGTTATGTGTAGAAATTCCGTTTTTTCATCTATGGTGACCGACCGTAAGTGATTATCAGGACGAAAAGACTGTTTATGTGTCAGTTTTTTTTTAGTATAGCAATTGTAATTAATTAATATAGGATTTTGCTAAGCATTCGCAAATTGAATGCGTTACAACATACATTTTATGTACGTACATCGTTCTGTTGCTAGATAAATAATAAAATAGTCGTTGACATGCGATGGCACACACCGGTCTATTCATTGACCATTATGGGTTCACTCACGACTGGTTAGGTCATGCTAATGTGCTGTGCTATTCCTATTGAAGCTACTGTGATCCAACACTAAAAACACATCCGCGATGGTTAAGATTCCTTATTTACCCTGACGTGACTCTAAAAACTCTGCAATCTATATTCACCGAAATCTATATCATGAATCATCAACGCCATTGTTCTATACAAGGTGCGTGTGTATATGTTTATTGATGGCAATAATGTCCCGTTATTCTAAATCAAAAACCTATTTCTTAATTAGTCTATTAATAGCAAGAGGAACCTACAAATTTAAAAAGTTGTATTCGAAAAACACTTCTGTCTGCCGGAAATCGAACCGAAGAACTCACATGCGCCAGCTAACGCGTTTACCCATTCGGCTTTGGCGAATATATATAAAGTTAAATGGCATGTACAAATCCGCTCGTAAGTATCAGTCAACAAACAAGTATTTCTGGAAGAAATATATATAAATATATATTATTATATTATTATTATATATTATATTTTGGCGTCTAAGAAAATATGATATGACGTATAATTGTAATATTGGCATCGCATACTGACCAAAGACCAAAATATAACAAAAATATTACAAATTCTATAATTATATAACACTGCTTTATGTTATGATATCCCTTAAAAATCGATCTCAACAAATCATTCATAAGACACACGCAATTCAAAAAAAAAATTATTCATGCTTCATATAAATCCAATTATTATTATATCCAATTCCGTGTAACAAACATCCGCGGGACGCGCCTCTCTCTGCAACCATCCGACCCACCCGCCGGCGACCATTCGAGTGTCAATCCAGACTGGATTTACGAACCTCCCATAATAATCACCATAAAAAGATCACATAAATCCCTAAATTGAATTATTGTCGTTTTTTTCATTCGACGTAATGTAAGCAATATGCATATGCTCTGCGAAGTTCGTAGAAAAGCGTTTCCCTTTGTATGTGCCTACGCGCCTACCCCAATAAGAAAGCACGGAAAATGTATATTAAACCCTCCCGCATATATAGTATACACGTTCGCAAAGCTCATTGTTTCTGCGTATTACATGCACAAACACATACGCATGTATAAGTGATATATACCAATACACGAAATACTCTGCTTGTGTGTGTACAAGTATATTTGTTTTGCGGAAAACACCAGAGGAAAAAAGCTCTTCGGTAATATATACACTCCCAACCCCGTTCCCTCAATAGCATCGAACACCCACGTGCAGATGAATACGTTTTCTTTTGAATATAAATTCGATATGTGGAACGCACGATGGGTATAAGAAGTGTGCTGGTATGTACGTACATGTGGAGGATCTTTACGGAAAAGATACCTTGCGTGTTTTCATTCGAATAATAAACACAAGCCGACGAACATTTATTGAAAAATGAGGCAAAAGGGGAAACAGCTGAAGAGCCCTTGAGATACCACGCAAACAAATATTATACGCTTTTCAAGAAAACCACCGCACTTTGCCCACACACACACATGCACTGTACACACCTTAGAGGTTATGTGTGTGTATATTACGTAATAAACGTGTGTATGTGATTTTTTGTATGGTTAAATCTTCGATTTACATGCACGAGGCCTTTGTCATTCCATTTTTACATACAAGACAAACAAATATGCGCACACGGGAAATCTCGAAAATGCCTTAGCAACATTCATGTTCGTCGCCTTGGTCTGTAATTTGTACTTTGAATATGTATTTTGAAAAAAGTAGCATAACTAAATCGAAAACTCACACACAACAGTTCTTGAGAAAATCCCGTCCAGATGTTGCGCCACATGCATTCCGTTCATAAAATTTTTAGTTTTCCCCCGTCGAAGTGAGCGCACATTGGAAATCAAATATCCTATAAATACTTATACACACACACAGAGACATAAAGAGAAAACTTTGATCGTTCACATAAACACACATACAGACAGAGAAACTGACTCGGTAATGGCAAAAGTTAAAGGACATAAGCGAGAAATGTGTGTCTACATATACCATTAAATATAAGTATACATATAGACGGATGGATGTAGTTAAATATTTCAGTGAAAGCTTTTATGTTCGGTGGTGCTTAAAGCTTACACACAAGTTGCTTACATTTAAGTGCATACGTTTCAATGAGCACTTGGCCTCGCCGGCACGATAAAAACTAGTTTTCTCCTCGAGCTATACACAGCTAATCAATGAATTATTTGTATGAATTGCGCTTATTTAGTGAATGTCACAGAGTAGAATCGTGGGTACTCAACTACTGGTTTTGTTTTCAGTCAAACGAACATTTCGCATGCATGTTGTTATGTTGGCATAACAGTTTAAATTCGGATTCGGAGTTATTTAAAAATTGGATAAGTTTAGCTGATTAGAAAATTGTAAGATACTGTTTTTGGTTAAAAACCTTTTTTTAAAAAATGATTGATATTACATATTGAAATGAATGAAATTTCGGCACATGATAATTTTTATTTAACAAAAAAGCCGTGGAAAAGTGAGATAAAAAACAAACTCAATATAATTTTATCCTAATCATCATTACTTGCTCCTAAATTGCTTATTATGATACGAGAAATAAAAAGAGTTCAACTGATCGAACCAAAAATGTACATGTATTTTGGGCATGCTCTGGCGAAAGTATACACTTTATTTGGTTGGTAATAGATCATAATCTTGTTTGAATGATGAAAAAGTATTCATAGCCGAAGCACGCTGCGAAGCGCATGGCCTGATTAGCGCAGCTTCCGAAGGCTCTGTCGCTTTGAATTTTACTCCGATCGATTTCAAATTTTGGGTGAATATTCTAAACATGTTGTACTATTTAATAAAATAAAATGCTAAAAATAGATTTTTGGAAATTTTCAAACCCACCTAACCCCTTAAGATAATTAAATTCAATTATTTAAATTTTAAATTCAATTTATTTACGGAAAACGAGTTGAAGCTTATCAATGCAAAAGACTAATTAAATTAAAAGTCAAACATATATATTCCATTAGATGAAATGGTAATACATGATTTTATTTGGTTTAAACGCATATAGTATATTATTAGATAATATTGGTGATTTTGGATAGAACAACCATTATTACGATAATTCGTGTACATAAATAAAAATAATAAAAAATTAAATAACTTAAGAATTATGCTGAAATATTTTATTAACATAAAAAAAAAACTTTATATTGGAATAAAAGCATTATTAAATACTTTAAAATGAAATTCGCATAATAATTCCACTCACTGTGTTTTTAAAAACATTGATATTAGGATCTCCCAATATATAACCGCTATATGAACAATAAACGTTATGTACTATTAAATAAAGATTCTCCTTGAATAGGCCCTACCGAGCACCGGGCATGCCTTCACATAATGAAATATACACGACCACCGGACGTCCTATAATATAAATAACAAGAAACCACTTTAAACATATAATAAACTTAGTGCCTAGACTCCAGAGTATTAGTACGTCCAAAGGAAATGTGTAATTCTCATATTTCAGATCACAATATATATATATATGCGAACATAACACACACATACTATACCATAGAAAAACTAACTCACGCGTATGTTATTTTGTGTATAGTGAAGTATACGATAAATAACACTAGAAATGCCGCGCCTCGCGTAAATGAAGATGGCAAACGTTCAGGCTTTTCCTTATTTTTATAAATGTTTCTGTCTCCCATAAATGTGCTCTTTTTCTAAACTCTAGCTCAGTATGAATTGTCCGAGTCATGATTTATATGAATATAACAAAATGAATGTGCAATTCTGCAAAACAAATCAAAATATTTTTTAATTTTATGACTGATGCTGGTTTTTATAATCATAGTTATTTGTTGTATTACAACTTATAACAGTTATAACGATTGAATGACCGATTGATAAATGAAAAAGGGAGGATTGAAATAGTAAAAATAAAGTTAAATCAATAATAAAACATTTTTCTATTCATCTGTTAATCGTTAATCATTAATTAATCATCTGTTTAATTATATTTTACTATATTTATTATTATTACTTTACGAAATAAGTAATCGAAAAATAAATTACTGCATTCAATTTCTATTTCTATATTCAGAGCGCCATCTCTTTGCAATATCTTAAATCACCATTGTCACAGGCAATAATCCGCCGCAGATTCTATATGACAGTTGACAGCTCTGAATGTGCGGCAACGGCTTGAATGTCAGTGAACACAGCCCTGTGCTATTTTCGACCCATCTGTCAGAATCCATTTTGATAATTTTCCGTGTGTGTGCGACCGAGTGTCGAGCTGATTAAAAGAGTCGTACCACTTTGCTGTTATCTGTGCGATAACGGCTGATAACACCCCCCGATCGTATTGCAGACCGTGCTTCGAATCCGTCGCTACACTACAAATTCCGCGACGAATGCACAAATCGTAGCATTACCAGTGAATTATCCGTGCGACAATGATCTCGTGACCGAGGTCTTTTATTTTTGCTGTTTGTCTGTGTGCGTGTGCGATAGAAAAAAGTTTTTTGATTTTGCCCGTGTGCCCGCCCGTAGCCCATCGTTGACCGTGTGTGTGTATGTGCCCGACTGCCCGTGCCGCGCTGCCGTCGTCTAGCTCATCCGTTCGTTTAATATATAGATATAATATATATATATATTATATATAAATTCGCCTAGCTCGTCGTCGTTTTGTTGGCTCGCCATTTTGTGTTCGGCGACTGCCTTAGAAAATAGTATATAATTTTATATACTCGTATATATTTAAATTTGTGTGTCTCGTGTGAATCGCGCCCTCACCCGCGTGTCACCCTGCTGTCACCGTTTACCCGACGCCAGCCAGAAAGACCAGAGCCCGAGCAGAGCTCCACTGTGCACCCACATCCCACTCTGTATGAAAGATAAATCAGCGGGTCGATAACCAAAATGGAGGAACACAACTACAAACTGATTCCACTGCTGCGATATTCCTCGCTTATTTTGCTATTTTTAGCTCTAACGGCACAAGCAGGTATGTTTCTAGTTTCTCTAAAGTCAGAGCCGCTCGCGTCTCGATCGGCCACCAGCAGTGGACATACACACACGCACGCAAAAGCTCGCTCGTACGCCTGCTCGGCGTAATTGCGTCAGTGCGTGTCCCTGAGTCCACCTGCGACCAGTGTATTGGTCTCATTGTCAAACCAGAGCCATCAGCCTGCGACTTATCTGTATTTGCGTGTTTGTGTGTATGTGTACTCAAGCAAACCATGAAAAGTCAGAAAATTAAGGTTAAACCGCTCGCGGACGAGTTTTCCTAAGTTTTCATTTTGATGTCCACTGTCTATTGTCATTCTTGTAATTGTACACACATACACAAACTTACACCAACACCAACACCGACAGCATGTGTCTATATTTAACGAGCGCGTGTGTTTTTCTATTTATTTCCACCATATTATTCTCTATTGAAAATTATTGTAGTACGCTGGCGCGTTACGACATACATACTTGCTGCGACCGCCAGCAGAGAGATTTTCCAACCTATTTTCGTCTTCTTTTCATTTTATATTATTGCGACTTCTATATAGCTGCTCAACGTATACAATATAATGCTGTGTGGAGCGACTCTGTCTCTAAGTTTCTGTGTGTATGTGTGTGTTTAGTGTACTCTCTCGTCAGTCGCAAAGTATGACGTCATTGAATGGTGGAATCGCGTAAAATGAGAGAATATGCGAACAGGAGTTTTGGGTGGGATACAAACACACACACACACACAAACATATGTATATATTTTAAACCACTTGGATACGCATCGAGAATTGATTTTTTGGTTATTTTCAATGTTCGCATGGTTTTCCGTTTGCGAAACGCATGATATTAGCCAAAGACATGACACGTCGTTGTGTAGCCCTGTCGTCGTCAATATGTGTGTGGGCTCATTTCCGCAGTTTTTCAAGTTCAAGCACTGGCACACATTTTCCTCTGTCCGTGCAAATGACGCGTTATACCGTTTTTTACGTTTGTTTTTATATGTGTTATGACTACAAGCTGTTTTTCCAACGATTTATTTTATCGTCTGTGCTCATGGCACTAGTTTTGCATTTTATTTTAAATGCATATTTTGTTGTTGATGACGTCATCCATAACACTGGACAAGTTTATTGTCTGCACATAAATACACAGGGCTGCATGACGTCATCATCGCTAGTGGAAGCCACCGAACACGAAACAGCTGACTATATATATATATATATATTTATATTTATATATGTGTGTGTGTATGTGGTATATTATATGCATACTATGTGCAACGTACTTTGTTATCATTCATTATTTTATCTATATATCCAAAGAATGTGTAATACACTGCAGTTATTGTATTTTGTCTTGTTATGCATCTTAATCATTGTATATTATTTTTATTTATTACATTCTTTGTTTTATTTAATGTTCAAGATTTTTGTTCAATACTTAAATTTGTACAATAAAAAAGTGTTAATGTTATATATTTTTGTTCTTGATGTTCAGCCAAAAAATTAAAACATGTGCATTGTTTTCCTATTAATCTCATTGGATCCTGCAATCCCTTGTGTGACATAGGGCCAGTGTGCAATGTCGCACACCGGAATTATTGATCATTACGGGTTAACATGACTGGTCAGATCATGTGCTGTGCTACTCCTATTTGAGCTACTGTACTCTAAACACCAAAAACACTTCTTAGTTTTCCCTCACGCGACTAACAACTTTGCAGAGCCAATCTCATATTTCTGAGATATCTCTATGCATCGAGGTTTATCTTGCTAATTCAGCATTTTGCTGAAGGTTCTCATATATCCATTTATAAAAAATGAATATATATACACATATGAATAATAACAGTTAACATTTTATTCTCATATGCAAATTGATCTTAGATTATATAAAAAGAAAGCAAGCTATTATTTTTATTCAACTAAATAATTTAATGATACTATAAACTAGTTGGTTGCGGTTTGAACTTAGAAACATGAATTAATAATAGGAATTGTAAGTGTGGAGTGTATACACGCGTAAGGCAGGATAAATAATTCTACCATACTATACACACGCACAAAGCCGCCGCCAAAAGTACGGCATACAGGTCGTTAATTTATAAAACGCGAGAAGGTGCGCCAAATTACAATAGCGCGCACACCCTGAAAAACCATCGCGAATCTTCAGGCCAAACATTAATTTACGTGAGTGCAATTCTAATGAGAACTCGGCGAGCACAACCCCTTAATTATTATAGTAGTATATAGAATATACAGAAGGCACGACTGTGGCGACTGTGTCGAAAAGCTATAAGAGTATTTATTTATAGATTCAATTCCGTCTAATGCGCCACATGACAATATGCTGGAATATGCTGGTTTTGAGCGTATACCTTGAATCCTCATTGACACTGTTCGTCATATTTAGATTTTAATTGGATTTGCATAAATGTGTATGTATGTCGTGCGTCAAATGTTATGCGCCGTAAACTAACCAATCATCACGTTTTTAAATCAATAATAAAATTTTCAATTACTCGGCAACTATCTATGAATTGAGACTGTAAATATAGAGGCTTCTAGAATACACACGCTTTAAGCATACATTGAAATTTACTTTCATAACGAAACATTAATCCGATGCTGTTATCACGAATGTACCGTTCTACCAGTCACGTCTTTGCTGTGCAAATATAACATGACTATATGCTATGCGCATTGTCATGTTATCGCTAAAGGCCGTATTGTTTATTGCAGACAAAGACGTCTGAATTATGCGTATACTTATCATAAGTTGTATTATCAATATGATGAAAAAGGCGGTTATTTGTATATATAGTTGCCAGACAATGTGTATGAGGCATGACTCATAATTCAGTCAAAGAAGATTTTCAGATGTGTTTGTATAATAACATCATCATGCTAAAAATTGATCAAATATAATAATTAGTGAATGTTGGTTAGTAAGATCGATACGATGATTATTTGACTAAATATTGTTGTCAATAAATAGTTTTGAAGACAATACGCTATCTGACGACAAGAAAAGATTATCGGAGAGTATGGAAAATAAAGAGAAAAATTGTTTATTTTATATATTTTATGTTGTTGAGCTGCCCTATTAAAAGTTTATAATAAATACATATTTATTTGCAAGATATTATTGGACATAACACAACTTTTTTTGCAATCGACTGTAAAAGTTTTCAAAATCCGTCCTCCAGTATTGTTTGCCTGAATCTTGTTTTATCCTTTTGCGAAGCCTCATTTGAACCAATAACAAAGTAATCTTCATTCCTAGGGAAACTCTTCTCACACCAAAAATTACATTTCTTGGGATGTAATGGTAGCTCTTGAATCTCTTATAGTTGCTTATCAATAAATACGGCAACATTGTTATTGAAGTATGCAATAATCCAGAAAGAGGCCTCTTCGACGATAAAACAGCGGATCTTCATTGAGTTGTTCAAGAGGACATGCACTAAGACAAACAGCGCATATAAAGGTCAAATCTTTTCATCATAATGAAATTATGTTGAATACTGAGTCAAATAACAATGACAGTTTGACACGACTAACACGTGATCAATAAATAAAACATATTCAATAAGTACATCTAGATAAATTATCCATTACAATTACATATTTTGTATCGAAATTAGTAGTATTATTATCTTATTATCTATTAATATCTTTATATAATAAATTCTTATAAAAGTTCAGTTAAATTATCCACTAAGGTTAATCGCATTAAATTCTTTCACCAAACAGAGCTTGTAACGTCTTGCACTCACTGTATTGCGCAATGCCCCAGCTAAACCGAAAAAGGAAAAACTCTTTACAATAGAAATACATGTGCTACTTATATAAATGTGCGCAGCCTTTCACAACGCTCGTCTTGGATTTTTTTACAATTCAGCTTTAAATAATTAGCCCATTAGTGGACAAGAACAAGTATAAGGTTTGTTACATTAAAGATGCCCGCACCAAGATTCTTATATTGTACAATTGCCATTATTCGAAGACTTTTCAAATTGCGACGTCTCTGAGTCAGCTTGTTGCTAGATACTCGACGGGCTTTAAGGGTTTTCTTTTTATAGATTTTCTATATCTGAGTGTATGCTGTGCTGTGTGTATATGCTCGTGCCCAACCCATGTCGTTTTTGCCGTCTTTCTGGCGCTGGTGCTCACGCTGGATGTCCCTATTTCAATATTGCAAATTGAACTACTTTATACAAACATCCACACACACAGACTTTTGTAGACGAGTATATTTATTATCTCCATCTGTATGTGTGTGTATATGCATTGATGTTAGCAACTGTATTACTATGTCTATTTGGTGCCAGAGAAAAACGTTCATTTAGGCCAGATTTTTCGTTTCATATAGTTTTTGTGGTAATACTATATCGTTAAAATTTCTAATGAAAATCGTAATTATGAGGTCAGAACTAAAACTATAAAAAACACACGCATACAATGTTAAACAATGCTAAACAAAACTATTTCAAACTTTTTTACTGTAAGCGCGACCGACCTGTACATCAACCCCTATGGCGGCTTGCACACACACACATACAATTACGAAAAAAATAATGTATGGATGCCATAAAATAGTTGGCCACCGGCCAGAGAATTGCAAACACACACACACAAATAAACTGTATTATATAAAGAGTTAAATATTGTGGAGCTGTATATTATATTGTTCCCAACCGAGCGTCACGTGGAGCACGTATGCTTTGTGTGGCCATTGTATAAACATACAACGCCACTTTTTGTGTAAATTATTATATTTTATTTCTGGAAGTCTTTGTTGTGTATGAGTCACCAAGGAGGAGGAAGCGCAATAGAGAACACGCCGAGGTCATTGAATCAATTCAATTAATTAAAGAGTTCACTATTTTGCACTCCTTTTGGGTGGGTGTGTGTCGTGTATTCTAACGCTAGCTAAGTCCCGTGTCGTGACAAACAACTTTTCAGTTTTTTTTAGATATATCTATGCACCGAGATCTATCTAGCTATTTATATTTAAAATCGTGAATAATCAATGCCATCAGACACTTATTTGTCTATACAGAGTGCGTGTGTATGTGTTACCCCCAAAAGTTATGACGTAGGTTTACGTATAATGAATTATATTTAAATGTTTTTATAGTTTTGTCCTTAATCCCTGAGTACACATTATACAATCTTATTTTATTCTTGAGTTTGTTTTTCTTTAATTTCATTTTCATCTCGTTACGTAAATAAGCTAGTCGCATTTGATCTCTGAAATTCATTTTATTTCTCGGTTTATCTTTAACTTTCAAATAATTAAAATATTTATGCAAAAATGCGATTAAAAAATTCTGAAAAGTTTAACTATCACACATCCACGCAACTCCAAGAATAGCAGTTTTGGTTGATAATAAATAAAAGATTTAAATCATTTATTTGAGGCCTTTACATACGATTTTACTTTAAGTGAATTAACAACTTAATGAAATGAGGTAATTCCTCTAGCGTATTATTTATAAAGAACATGTTGCTGATTTCACCTACAAAGTGTCAATTCAAAGAAAAACACTTTATTTAAAATAAAATAATATATCCATAATATAATATAATATCCATTATTTATATATTTAGTTCTTCAGTTGTAGGTTATACATTTTGAAAAAAAGCATCAATTATTGATATTGTAAATTGTAAAAGAATTGATTTTTGTTGATTTATTATATATAAAAAAAACACCGTATATTGAAATAATGTTTATCAAATTGTTAGCTCAATGTAAAATGTATTGAGTTTAATTTTTAATAATGAGCTCACAATTAAAAGAAGCTGTGGTATTCAGCTTGCCTTAAATAGTTAAATCACAAGTCCGTAAGGTTATTAAAGCAGAGCAATATATTATTACGTCATTCAAGCCTATGTATATATATATACACATTGTGCTACATGTATGTATGTATGTACTATACGATATTTAGTATACACTAATATAGTATAAAACAAATAAAGTGTATAACATACAAATTACTTGCATTCGAATAAAATACTAATGCATTATTTATGTACTCTTTATGGGGGGCTATTACGTTGTCCACACGCTTTCTGAACATCTGTAAGTAATACAAAATGTGTACTAGTTGCTCAATTACTAGAATATATATATGTACACTACATTCTACATTGGAAAAAATCGTTTCTATCACAAACTTTAATTAATGCATGGCATTCATATGAATTTAATTTTACGCAATTAAATGTTGTATGCCCGCATGACTCACTTTTACAACTATTCTGTGGATGGAACTAAATTGATTTTAAATATACAGAGTATTTCACAAGGTACAATTTAATAGGTATTTTTTATTAACATGTTGAGAACAACCGCTGTTTTTTTTTAATTGACAAATATTTCAGTAGTAGTTTTTTTTATTTAGTCTCGTTTTATGTGTGCCTTGTTTGAGCCTCAGTTGGACGCTCTAACGTTCAGTTCATATATATTTATTTATATTGCAGTGAGCTCATTAGCTGACGGCTAACGTACACCTGACGAACAAATCACGTGCGAGAGTTTGAATTTATCTACAAAATGTAAAAATAGAAGAACGATTAATTTTATTGTACGTATTGAATAAATGCACAATAACAGTGTATCCTGTCGTATCTCTTAATAAAAAATCATAACTATACAGCGTTGCGATGTTTCCTGGTGAACAAATTATCGATCTACTCGTTTAATAATTATTATTTCATGACGTATTTTTCTGTATTTCATTATTATATAAAGCATACTCGCAGAAATTATTCAAAATTCCGCAGGCGGTCACCGCAGCAGCCGCGCTATATATTATGGTGACGCAGACGTGGAGGTGGGCGACCCGTTCTCGATCTCCTGCGTCATATCCATTTCGGAGCCGATTGAATGGTCCAAAGACGGCGACGCAATTAGAATGCAGACAAACATGAGGCACGCGGCGGCGCGTGATGATTTTGTATTCACAGAGAGTGACAGCACTGTCAGAGGTATATTATAAGAACAATGAAATGACATTTGGAAACGTGCGACAGGCAACGGACGGTGCTGTGAGAAGAAACAGAGAGAGAGAGAGAGAGAGAGAGAGTACATATATCAAGAGACTATAAGACTTCAATAGTTTTAGTTCCATGATTATGGGAAATTGAATTGCACTGGATTGAACGTGAATTGAATGGCAATGTTAAATTGAACATTTTCGTTGTATATATATTTTATTAAGAAATTATACACATGTTTTTATGTGAAGTTTTTTGTTTCGACATTTACTATCAAAAAGAAATGACATTCAAGTTTATTTTTACTAATCTGTTTGAAATTAGAGCTCTGCTTATACAAATAATTGACGCAAGAATATTTTCGCTCGCTCCGTCAGTTCAGTGTATTATGATGGGAACTCAATTTCCAAACATATTAACACTACAACTGATGTTTTTATAATTAACTATTCACAGATTTATATATATATACATAGATAACTGGTTGTGTATATAATAAATATGCTGTTATGACTATCACACAAAAATATACTTCATTGGTTTGTTAGAGACTAGCTATATGTGTTATATCTTTAAAATTTTTATTTTGTTTATAAGCATACCAAATATAGGTGCGCCCTATTGCATACTGTTTATTGGATTTTCCAGATTATGAATTTAAAATTGAAGATATGTTCATGCTGCTATATTCAATTATATTTTTTTTTATAAAAAATACACCAATATTTGTATCGTTTCTTTGTCTTTGTATGTTGTCTGCCCTGTTTATTCTGTACAATAAGTACAATGTTTCGTAATTATTAAAGAATTTGCTGTCCAAGACAAAATATATAATTGATAAATAAGAGTTATTATTATATCACGAAGCTATACTGCAGCACTATTAAATTCCGTTTATCTCTAATGTTAATTAATATTTCTAAAAAACAAACCCAAAATCGATGCACCCTCATTTTTAATACATCCGTAATCGGCCCAAGAACACTTGCACGTTCAATCACTATATTTCTGTCTATCTCTTTCTTTTCACACCCGCATCGCTGTTGCATACATGCACTTGCCACATGCCACCCAATACTCGCAGCCAATCAACCACTCACTAACCCCACTAACTTTAAGGTCATGCGAACAAAATTGAAGCCACCATTAGTGTTCGGCACGCTCTGCCCAGTCACGAGGGTCGCTACAAATGCAACGGCATGCATTCCATTTATCACACGCTACGCGTTAAAAAGGGCTTCGCATTGAATCCGTTCAAGCGTGGTGACTACGACGCCGGCGGCGGCTTTGATGAAACCACAAATCTTCACCACTTAACCCATCATCAGCACAGCGCTAAGCATCATGCAAACAAAGTTGTCGAGTCGAGTGCATCCACCTCGTCTGGCGCGGTGTCGCCTATTTCAATCAGTGCAGCCAATGGAATGGATGAGCACAATGCCGAGGAATCTGCGGTCTTAAGTACTGAGAACAAAGAACCTGGTGATGAGAACGAAATGGTGGCGTCAAGCGACAATGAATTGAGACGGAATACAGCTACAATTAATGGTGGTACACGAACAATATCGTTTACTCCTAATGAACTTTTGATAGGTAGCAAGACAACAAAATCGAGCGATTTAAGCGACAATGATGACAAATCACCGAATTACAAGGATTTATCGCCATCGTTAGCACATAATTCTGTGGTTTATACTGATACGGTATCTGTCGAGAATGAGCAGGAAGAATGTGTAGGTTGCACCTCATCCGCATCGACCGACGACGTAAATTTATTAAATTTGTATGAAAAAGTTGTTGTTAATGATGGTGGTGTAGTGGTCGAGCACACAGAATTGCCACCGCTGACACCAACGTTGCAGGCGCCACATCAAGTACCCGGCAAAACATTGCTGGTAAAAAACATCGTGGACTACGCCAACAACAACCAGGCAAAGGGTGAGCCACCCACAGTTTTTATGCAGCTGCTAGACCAAACGATTACACCCTTCCTTTATCATATATATTATATATACTCAAACACTTTCCTGCATCGTGCTGCCTGCGTGTACAATATATAAACCTCGCTCCTAAATAGGTTATTTTTGCAGTAAATAATACATTAAGCTACATAACCTGTGTGTGTATCCATCATGTAGTTGAGGTGCTTGCAGAAATTTTAAGCATTTCTTCATCATATTTTATAAAATCTTTACACGTGTATATATTCGCATTTATGTAACGCCGCGCATCTGCAGCAGCCTGCCGTGTACTTAAATCATGCATTGCATAACATAGAATTTATAAATATTTTATACATATACATTACATACAACATTTATACATATATATATTTCTATATCATCATATTTGCCATATAGCCACCCGTAAAATAATAATTTAGATGTTAGTGACGTCGACGAGCATCAATTTAGCTTTATACATGGAGCATGTCAGGTGCAACACGCACATCATACACAAAGGAAGAACAGCTGTGCGCTTTTGAAAAATGCATGCTCTTTTGTATATACAATTTTAAATCTGGGATATACAACTGTATAAATATGTTAATAATAAAATATTTCTCGTGTCTGAACAATTTATAAGGAAGGGCTGGTGGTTTTGAACAGTATCGTTCATTTGCACATGTTACAAACAGTCACACAAGCTGAATATTCTGCTGATTATGTTTTGAAGTTGGTAATTTACATGGTGATCCATATGCAATATGCAGTGTTTACGCACCTAACACAATTTATATCGAGACAAGGATATAGTAAATTCGCCTGTCAGTATGCATTCTATGTAAATACATAATATGGTTTATAATAGACTGGCAGCTGTTACAGATATATAAACCGTGTACATATTCAATTATTGCGGTAAATGTAAATAAATCAATCGATTTTGGAGTTATTCAATTGCTGTCAAATTATGCAACTGGATACTTCAAACGCCTGCCACATAATAACGTATTGCTGACGTAGACTTTGTTAAATAACAGTGCAAAACAGTGTAATTCGAAGCGCAAATTTTACATATATATTATATAAATAGAACTACTACGGAGGAAAAAATAAAAAAATAGAGTGGGTATTAAAATTTACCACAACCAACAAGTACTTTCAGAAATAACTCTATCAATATACAGTATTATACATAGTTCAACATATATACTGTTGCGTAGTATACAAATATATATTATAAATTATGTATCCTGAGAAGTATCCTGTTCACACGACTCCGGTTATTCGTTTAAATGTAATCTACATGCCGGGCGCCTGGTGAACGAACACCAGTTTGTGTTGTCACGCTGGAAATGTGCGATTCTATTCGGTAATATATTCATATACAGACATTACATACATTTATGATTGTGCTTTATAGTTATAATAGTATAACAAGCGATTTTGGCGTGCTCTGCC
>JANSTU010006324.1:0-31622 GCA_027564075.1 Bolitophila hybrida
TATATATTTATTTATTTATTTTGTATATATAATATATTATATACAGAGAGGAGAAGAAAACACCTGTGTTCTCGTGTATGTGTGGTGTTTGAATTGTTTCAAATGATTTATTGCGTAATTATTACTGTATAGCATATCTTAAATGCAATTGATATTTAACAAACAGACATAAAAAAACATATTATGATTTATGATTCATGCTTGATTTACGCGAGATACTAAAATATGTTTGTAATTAAGTCGAATTATTAACAGTTATTCTTTCTCTCTTTCTTGAGTCCGAAATTCACAGTTCGAATGCACCTCCAGTGAAGATCGGCTAATGATATTTTGTGCATTTTGCGCGGCGCGGCGTCCTTTCATTAAATATATACGAGTATATATAGTACCTTCAATGTGCGTGGAATGCGCTTGTCGCATCGACTGTCCGCATTGAGGGCGCCTAACTATATTATATATGTATATACCATATATACATAAACATCAGACTGTACTTAAATACGTGTACTGTGCCTAATGTATATACTCGTATACAGTATGTATATCCAGCAGCCGATCCAAGATAAAGCGGTTTTCTTGATTATTTTACACGCACGCACAAATAAGACAAATCATCGAGTGCACCATGCTGAAGGTCACGGCCGCCGCGCAAAAAGAGAGAATCACAGCACAAAAGAGGCGTATGTGATGTGAGAAACGCTCGCAGGTTGATAAACTGTAATGTAAGTGATTGGTCTTGGTCTTGATTATATACAAAAGCTTTGCTTGATCTTATTATTATATGCGCTGAATTAGTCCATTTTCTCCATTATTAATGTTTATTTATCTTTATTGTAGTAATATACTTTAATTTTAAATATTGACTGATCAATAGAAAGTAGTTTTTTTTAAGTTTGAAGAAAATAGTTTATTTTATTATCATTAATAATGCACACTTTCCACCAATTTTTAAGCCTAATCTGTTGAAAGAAAAGCTATAATCAACATTTAAGGTTATTAAATATGACTAATATATGGGCTGTATTGCTTACCATACATAGGAAAGATCCTTTTAACAAAATTTGATCATTTTCATTGAAATTGCCCCAAACATCTTTGTTAGGCCTTGATTGTGTTTTGCTAAGTAGCTACCATTGTCCAATACCAAATAAAAACCGTATGCAAATTGTCGGCTGTGAAATCAATATATGAAAGTCAACGTATTATTTGGCTCTGAAATTTGCAGTCAATGATACAGCCACAGTCTGTAGAAATTCATCATTATTCTTTTTTCGTTTTTAATAACGACCAATCAAAAATTCGCAATATGGTTTCTCAATTTGGTTTTTATTTGAGTTTTATCATTACAAGGTTATCTCATGTTCCCAAATAACACTTTGGTTAGATTTTGGGATTATCTCCATAGAAGATAGAGATAATTTCAAATTTAGTATTTACAAAAAAAATTAGGAGCTTTGGAACTATAAAGATCTTCGAGGCAGTTTCAAATAAATCGGAACATCAGTTGAAGAGACATACCAACTTTAACAGACTATATCCGTTTTTATGTAGCTATAAACCCTAGAAGCTGCTCGTTAAAAGTTAAAAAATCTAAAAGAATATCGATTACCGCTGGGTATCCTTTTACGGTAACATTTCTAGGAACGTACGCTCGGATGAACTTGTTAAGTTTCAACCACTATTATCTTCAAAATAAATAAATAAATGAAATTAGAACAATTTGAATTTTATTTTTAGTGACAAAATTAAAAACGGTCGACTCGTTTATTAATTGTTTTCCACTTTTCCCGAATTGGTAACTTCAACCAAGTTTGAGGAAAACCTAAGTCGTCCGGTTCAGTTTACAATTTCGTTAATAACTATAAAGAAAAGAATTTTGGGATTCCCCAACCTGGAATCCTAACCTTCCAATCATGCTTGAGTGAGTGCAGCACTCTGGATCCAGCAACGTGTAGAGCCAGCACGGGTGTAGAAAGTCCACTAAAAGCCGTGTGACATTTTTAGGAAGGCTACCACAGTGGAAGAGAAAAGCATGGGAAAGTACCACACATACTTTCCTTCCCCTTTCGCGTTTGGTAACAAATGTTGGACTATACCTGATTTTTTAAGGGAGCATCTGCATTACCAATATCAAATAGCCGCGAATTGATGAGCACGTTTTCTTCTGAATGTTTCGGGCTCCTCTTCCACATTTTCACGCACCGCTTCAATGTTTTCAGACTAATAACAAATAAACATACAAATGTATCGAATAAAATACAGATAAATACTGTATTTTATTCGATACATTTGTATGTTTATTTGTTCAATTTAAATCTTGTAATATACCTTTTTTAGGTATGTACCGCCGACAGAATATAGATTTTCATTAAAAATTATAAAATAGAACCATTTCTCATAGCATGTATACATTGTATACTATACAAGTATAGTTAAATGCATACTATTTTTACAATACATATTATATACATGTGAATGCGGGATATGCGTTTATTTATAATGATTCCATAATCTTCAATAATAAACAATGACCGCAATGATATAATGCAATTACACTGATGCATATTATCATCATAGCCAAGAATATACGTGTATTTTTTCAATTATATTTTCAATGCAAAAAGTTCACAGCGAAACTTGCTTTTTTATTGTTTTGTGTGTGTGCATATTTATATTCTTCTGTTTTGCGGGATGCTAAACATCCACAGAGCCGGTGTCTGGTTAGGTGTCAGATGTTTGTAAAGATGATTAGATTTATGTTTATATATGTATTAAACAAACGTGAGGCTGAAGATTGTATAGATATAGATATATAATGAGGCCACGTTTTTTATAATCTACTGAATCACGAGTCGATTGTTTGCCGGTGTATCTGATATTCTTTCTATATTTTTTGCCTTGTATGTTTTTAACTTGTGACCATTAAAACATATGTACTAGCGTATCTTATATATTATTAGATTCAAATATTCAAATAAATATTGTGTTTACCAAGTTTAAACTAATGTTTAAAATAAGAATGTCTAGTAATACTAATAATACACTACATTTATATAAATATTTTATGAATACTATCGCAGGCGAGCACATAACCTTGAGAAATTGTAAATGCCAAGTATTTTAAGATAGCGTTTTTTATCAAGTGCCGTGTTCACGAGTTTCCACTGTTATTGATAACACACAATACACACACAGTGAATAATACATACCTTATAATAAATAACTACACGCTTAAGTTTCATGTGACATTACAGAAATACAAGTTTAAACTATTCTTTGCAAAAGTATACGTTTCTTAGGATGCAGATGGCAGATTCTCGTACACGTTGCGAATAACCATCCCACTCTCATTGCCCGGTTTTCTAAGAATTCCGAGCAACAATGTTTCACGGTCAGCGGAAGCCTAAAACGTAGATGTGTAGAGGTTGACGGTAGTTATAGAAACAAGCGCGTAATTATTATTTCCGACCAGATTCGTCGATGAATTTAATAAACGACGAATTACGTGAGCATTATAAATGTTTTCAAACAATACAACAATGGTGACAGCGGCAAACATAGGCAACATAACTCAAAATATATATAATGCAATTTCAACGGTTCAAGAGCATAAAAGAGATGTAATATAATACTGTAGATCGGTGAATGTTGCACATTTTGTGAATTTATAGAAATCAATTATCGATTTCACGATGATGTAATTAACATTTTATTATAGCTTATGTCAGACATATTTTTTTTAGTACAAATTATTCGTTATGATGAATATTACTATATCTAACTACAAATTTTATAATTATTTCCTTAATGGCCGATTGGGCAATCCTTTGTTGTTGTACTCTAGCATCGACGGTTGAGTTGATGATAATGGCATCATACGTTTCATCTGGTAGAAGATCATCTATCCATGACGTAAACTAAATCGTTTGATTTATACTCACAATTAACTGCACCATGATGCTTATTAAAATATTTTTCCATTTCGAAAAAAAAAAATATATCTGTAAATTGCGTCCAAACAAAATTTCAGCTATGCTTTGATGATTAGGCAGTAGATCACTTGGAATCATCGTCACTTCCTCTTCCTTTTATTTAAGTAATTCACGTTTAAATGTATCAACATTTTTTTTTGCTTTTCCAAAAGTATGTTGAAATCTGATGAATCGTTGATTGATGCAGGCCATGAAGTGCGTAGAAAACGTCTAGCTGTTTATAATAGTGGATCGACGTCTGTTGCGATCTTCATCATATTTGCATGTACATCGAAGAGTAGGAGTTGAATATCTGCTTATTTCGATGAAACTTTTGCATTGCCACAAGCAGAAATCTGTCGGATGCGTACATTTAGGTATAAAAAACATCTTGTGTAACTTTATCAAATCTTTCTTCATTTTAGCGTAATTTTGCTTAGCCGACTAGATAAACCGGGAAGCACGGGAAGTTGCCTTCTCCCTATACCATCGGAAATCGATGTAAGATTGCTGCTCTTATACCGTAAGTGGATGTGTCGACTGCGACCTTTATGTCTAGAGATGGGTCGAAATGTGTTAGTAACAAATATAACTTCAAAATTACTCTTCATTCCAAATCTATACTGTCTTTCTTTAAAAATTGATCCAACGATGATATTCGTCTCATCATAGTTAATATGTCTAGAAGTTCCGGCATTGAGCAGATGACTGAATCTTTTTCTGGATCGGGTCGTCGTCCTTGCCGATCAAATATAAATCTGTGGTAGTGTATCTGTGGTGTGTGGACGTGCAATCTCCATTTTTTGATTCGTTTTAAGACTGCGTAATGATTTGCACTGTGCTTGTCACCATTTTTTTGAAAACAAAAATTACTTCCAGTTAAAGTCGTGACGATTTTCTGTGACAATGATAAATGATATTGGGGCGATTCCAGTGCATTGTTCAATCCTGTACAGTAGTCACTACAAATCCGTATGATCTGCCGACTTTGTTTTTCATCAACTGTAGAATGGCGTACGGCACCGTTCTGGAAACTTAAGTATTAAGTTCATCTTAATACCTCCTGGTGCATTTTGGGCTGAATGAGCACGAATTTTTCTCTGTGGATAGACGAGATTTTGCAAGGTGCCCACGGAGATGATGATTATATCAGATGCTGTTTCCACTTGTAGTTTGGTTGATGAGTCGTTAATGGTGACTGCGGTAAACTTTCTTCTCGACGCGTGGTGAATTTTGTAGACCATAAAAACGATACTTTCGGTTTTTGGTTTGTCTAATGTTTCCTTGAATACGTTTAGGGAACAGCTGGTGCATTATTTGTAAGATATTTTCCCGTCGTAAGAAAAATACATATCGCAGCAGAGTCAACAGGGGTATCTGTTTTTTTTAGGCTTGATGGTTCGGTGGAGGCTTTGGACTTTTTGGCATATAATTTATGTACAAACGGGAACGATTGGAAGACACTTCGATGAGGGCAGATCATTTGTTATTGTTATTTGTTATTCGCATTCATCCTTTTGGGTAGACTAGGTTTTTGACCATGCATCAGTCTCTATAGAGATTATAATTATAATTTATTCAGAATACGTGTTTGAATTTAGTTGAATTTCACAAATCAAAATTACGCATTTGAATTGATCTTTGATTGATTTTTTGTTATCATCAGCTGATGCAAACGTAATAAAATCTACATGTGACTGTATGATTAACAGTTATAACTCTTGTTAAATATAGATTTATTTTGTCCGAAAATCTAGTGTTAGTTTTTAACGGTATCCATAAATTATTTGTCAGTGCTAAAGAGTTCATCGGTGGTTGAACGACGTGTTCCTCTTTTGTTATGGCATGCCGCACTTGATTAGTACTTAAATTGCCAAAATGATTCAATAATTGTTCAGTTGTGCCGTCATGAAATACAAAATGAGGTTAATTTAATTATTTTTTTGTCCAATAAATGTGACTTGGGCAGCTGTGATAACTGCAGGTGTATACGACCGTGCTCTTCAGAATCGCTGAAAATGTCAAGCAAGCAGCTTCGGATCAACGCTCAGATTGTTGATTGATTGATTGTTGAATTAAAGGTCATGAGAACGAATATGAGACGTTTGAGGAAGTCCTTTTAAAGGGGTCGACGGAACGGAATAAATGGGGATGAGTGGACGGTGTTTGGAAATACTAGGGTCGAATATATGAAACCCATGATGGCCACAAAGAAACTTCACTGAATGAACTTTGTCGGGGATACAGGGAATGAAAACCCATAGGGAGTTGTAGTTGTAGTCTTGTAGGGGCCGCAGGCGCTCAACAGATTTCTGTAGTATGAAAGTTGATAATGTATGGACGGAGAATTATGAAAAGAGTGTGAATGTACTAATGAATCAGTTCTTCCCAGAAGCGCTTCCAAAAGACCAAATCGATACGAGACCGCCGGCTGGTTTCGACACAACTCCACAGAGTTGGGAATAAATCAACGAGGCGGTGTATCAGTGTGGTTCAAGGAAAGCGCCTTGCCTATATGGTAGGAGCGTTTGAAATTTGTTGTAGGGTAGAATTCTTTCGAGCATTTCAAGTGTATGGTGTGGTGAGGAGAAACTGTGGAACTGAAGGAAGCTCAGTTCAACCAGTCGCTCTGCGGTGCAAACCGTGAAATAACTGGTAAAGGTCTGTGCCTCGAAGCCTTTCCAAGGTTAAATGGTACCACGGGAGGCAGGGAGCCCCAGATAATTGTCTCTGCCCTGTCGACGAGGTAGGCCCCATAGCGGGAGTATCGTGGTGGCTGTGATTAAAAGTCAAATTCACGACTAGGGTGGAGCAGTATAAGCAGCACCACGGCGAGTTGAGTATCAACAAAAAAACGGTCGCCAGCCTGCATAGCTGGTAAAGGAGTAGATAGATCCCGCTCCATTAGTGAGGAGTTTGACCTTGCAGAATAACTCAACTGGTAGGTAGTACCTCCTCCCAGGGGGGACGTGGAGTTTACCTTATGACAGGCACCCACATACAAACCGGACAATTCTGTGCCTTTGCAGTACCTTTTTATAGTAATTAATAAGTATCTTTTTTTTACAATCACTAAATTGTGCCAAATACTTGTTATATGCACATTTTAAATAATATCTTTTGTATTTGTATACATTGTTTTTTTTTTTTTTTGATAATCCGGTTGGGTTCAGAATGTTTACGTACTGACATCACATCAGCCACATTGTTTATGTTTATTTTTTTTATATCAAAATGTATCCTACATGCAAGTATAATATGTGTATACGCATATAATTTGCATAACCAATAAACATTTCCTTTCATTATTATATATTTAAGCGTAAGCGCGTGATCAACGAAAAATTCTCCAAAACCATTATTGGTGTGTGTCAATAAATTAAATACGAATGGCTAATCCAACAAATATGTTTTATTTTGAATATGAATACACACATATACAAAGACTGAATATTATGTTATACGTATATTAACCTGTAAAATCAAAGCTGTTTATAATAAACCTATACTTATACAATTATATGTATATTCGCGCACTATGTAATACATATTTATGTTATTAATGTTTATGTGTGCATGACTCATACTTTACATTTTGTAGCATTGTTTGCTGATCTTCGTTCATCAGCCTGTTGTTGTATGCTATTCTGATGTTAATGAATTTAATTAGAATTTAATTGCGAGGCAATATGAAATATCACTATATATATCTTACTTGAGTAATATAAGATAGGACTTGAATAAATTCGCGTGCGCACGCGTATACTTATTCTTATATATACACTTACTGCGTTTGTGAATGATTGAAGTTGAATAAATTTTATATTCTTATATATTCTACATTGCAAACTAATTATGAATTCTAATGGCGTAAGGCGCACACACGCTCAATTATTATTATAATTCAATTTTATTGCTGTGGGTGTTTATTAGCAATATTTTACATGTCTATATAGCTTGTACGCATTGAGTGGAATCATCAATGTATTAAGAAATGACTGTAAGAACAGACTGACAATGAAGCGTTCCCAAGTTGCTATTCTAAAATAAGCCAAAGACTTTTGAGGCATTTATGGAGGGGTGTTTAGATAATCTCTTGTGGATTCTCTTTGCTCCAAATACGGCAATACTTACTTTTTAACTCACCCATTTAACCAAAAATGAGCCTCTTTCGAATTCAATTCAAGGACAGTAGTGTTGCGCACGATGACAAATCGTAAAATGGGAGTAAAGCACGATAAACTTCGCGAACTAACGCACATTTTTCGAAAAAAATCAAATTTTTCAAACGCTGGAATAAGCTGAAGCATTGTGTCTAAAATCGTTTCACAGAAACCACACATGAAGTTACTTGCAATCGCCATCCCTGACTTTTCTTACATCGTTTAATAATGTTTCCATTGATCGTGAAGTGGAATTTCATTTGACGCCAACCTAGCTTTCACTTTCTTAGACATGCAATAGCTTTCTGGTAAATTACTTCATTCTGTGAGCTTATTGCATTGCGTCAAAGGATGACAGAAGCTTGGTTTTCTATTGGATGTTATTTATCTACTTCCACAAAGTAAAGCCTGATGACATGCATCCCATTTATACTATGATGCTTGACTTTCATTATTATATATACATTTTGAAAAGCATAGCATTTACTTTGAATAACTCTAGTTCGGCATTCTCCAAGCAATATTTTATATCTGGACTGCTCGCTCCAAATAATCCCATAATTGCTTTGCTCTCTCTACTATTTATTAAAAAATAATATTTTGCAATTCTAAAATTTAAAAAAAAATAAATAAAAAATCCTATACTAATTTTACAAATAACATATATGACTGATAATGATAATATGATATTCCAAGTAAAAATATATATAACCACACAAAAAACTCACCTTCAATTAATGTAAACTTAAATTATACAATTTAATAAATATTATATCATTGACACCTGAATGAGTGCGTATATCTTAAAATAAGTTCGGTGACTCGATTGCGCGTTATATACGATCGCACCTTTTAAAATGCACAACGACTGCGCTCATTGAATATGAAATCGAAATCCAACGTGACCGTCCTTCTGATTAGTAACCTAAACACAAATCTTGTTTTGATTGATATATGCTGTAATAGAAGAGTGCGCCCGTGCGCCAAAATGCATAGTTTAGTGCGCACATACAGGCGTAGTTCGTGATTTGCATCTATAAATTAGATACGTGGGTGACGATCGGTTATATTAAACTGTCCACAGGTGCATTACGTGTCGTAGGATTTTTATAGTATATATTTCAATGTTAGAATTCATTTTTTTCGATTTTATTTGTTTGCTTTGGTAAGTTTTAAATGTTAAATCTAATTGCAAAAGATCTTTTGAATAAACAATATTATTTATTAATTCATTTAAATTAATTGCATGTTATATAATTTACACATTAGCCATAATCTTTTTTAATATAATTTATAAACCAATTTGCCAATTTTCCATATTTAAATTACGTTAATCCGGAAGGCAGCCCTTTTCCGTATTTGTGTGTGTGTGTCTCGAGGAAGACATCGTTATGAAATATTTACACATGATCACCATAAATGTTATCACAGATCAATGTCCGCGTTCCACTATGTCTTTGCTGCGAAGGTACCGTATATAGATCGCATTAAAAGTATGCGTGCTCGCGAGCATATATGCACACGCGATGATCTACACGCATTTTGTTGTCACACACACTTTGTGCATAACTAATAAATATATTATAACCAAGGTGTGTTTACCGGCATAAATAAACTTGCTAGCGCACGCAAAGAAAACGGATGTTTTACATTGCACGAAACACGATTTCCTGCATCTATTTAAATTTTAAACTCTTGTCAGCGAATTACTTTAAAAAAAGGTACCTATATATATATATATTATATATTATATATTCAAGCATATTAAATATAATAAATTATTGTGCCTTTTGAAATAATTATAATCTTATCAAAACTTCCGCGTTATAGTTTTTTCAGTTAGTTTGTTTTGTCATTGTATTATATTTCATATACATATGAATCAAAAATGATACCGGTATTTCATCTTCAAAGTCAAACGATTATTTTATTGAACTTTTGAAAGGTTTTGTTATGACACGGTCAAAATATATGTAGTTTTAAATGAATTCGGAAAAAGGTAATTTAAGTTTATTTTTTTTTTATAATTCACAATCAGTGAATTTTTTTTTTAAATAATTTATTATTTATATATTTTATTTCTTATATTATGAAGTTTTTTATGTTATTATTTTTTTTTTCAATAAAATAGAAATAATAAAGTCGATTAAATGCAATTAAATAATATTAAAACAAAAAACTAAAATTAAGATTTTTTATTTTGTTATTGAATATACATGTTCACCATTTTTTTTTATTATTTTATAACAATAATAAATATTAATTATAAAAACCAATTGGTTTTTCATGTTTTATTCTTTTTGGTATATAGAAAAGTTAAGTTAAATATTCCGTAGATATTTCCTCGTACCACACCTTCTCGACTACATTTGTAAGTTCCTGAATCGATGCAGGCTGATGGAATTTGTTTTTCTTTTCCATATTTTGCAATAGGTTTTCTATCGGATCTGGGTTTGTTTTAGCTAGCGTGTAAAATTTGTTGCACATAATCGCTTCTGTGCAAAAAAAAATCACATGCTAGCTAAAACAAACTTTTTTTAACACATTCGACAAAAAAACTGAACGAGGTGATCTGCAATTTTTAAGGCACGCAGAATCGTTTCTACCTTGTATTGCTCTCTCATTGGATTCTTTAATCCCTTGTGGGGCATAGGGCCAGTGTGCGATGCCGCACAGCGGATTCATTGACCATTACGGGTTCACACGAGTGATTTTTTTTTTTTAAAGACAATTAATAAATGTCAACCTACATAAAAAAAAGCTTTTAGACACCACTTTGTGTAGAAAACAAATTGGTATTCAACTTAAAAAAATGGGATTATTGTATCTGTACGACCGCTGTTTAACAAAATAATTATGAAACACCGCATAAATTGGGCTGAAAAGTATGAGAAATGGGACGAAAGAGAATCAGCTAATGTCGGATGAATCAAAGTTCATTCTTTTTGGTCTTTCCGTATTCTCTAAAACCAATTTTTCTAGATTACTTTGTGTCATAGAGTCAAATTGGTAAGATTATTTGTTATTTTAGTATGCATTTTTTATTATTATATTTTAGGGTAATATAACCATAGCCATAGCCGCCGAGTGGATTAACGCGTTGGCCTGGCTTATGGGAGGTCGCCGGTTCAATCCCGGTTAAATCAGCAGGTACCTCTTACTATTAATAGCCTATTTCTTAAATAGGTTATTGATTTGGAATAACGGAACATTAATGCCATAAATTAACATATAGAACAATAAGTGGCGTTGATGATTCACTATTCCGAAGATAAAATAGCAAGATAGATCACGTAATGGTCAATTAATCCGGTGTGCGGCATCGCACACTGGCCTTATCTCCCACAAGGGATTACAGGATCCAATGAGATGAGAAGAACACCCAATATATTATTATTAAATTTATTATTTAGACAAAAAAAATTAAAAAAATAAATAAAATAATGTTTTTTCATTCATTTTTATCACAAATCTCATTTTTATTATAGTATTATTATTTATTATAGTAGTAGTAATATTAGTAAAAAACAATCAAATTGTTATTTTCAAGATTGTCAATGTTGTCTTATGGAACTGCTTATCCCCAAATACGAGTATAACTTTTTTGCATAACCGACGTTTGATAGAATGTGAAAATGATTATAAATTTTGTGTCAGATAAGCTGTTTTTGATAAACTCTGATAAAATAATTATTTTTAGAAATTGTACAATACTTGTTTTCTGGTATTTATCATATATGTTATATCTGGAATTTCGGGAATTTTAAAGCAATTTCAACGAAATTTCAATTTTATATTACAACGAATGTATAAAAACAAAAAAAAAATAACTGGGAATCCCATTTCCCGTGAATTTGTAATATGAATATATCGGGAATTATCCAATCCCGCGAAGAGTAGCATATTATCAGGAAACTCCAATCCCAATTCCTAGTTGCCAATACGATATTTTTAACTTGAACTATATAACATGGAATATATAAAAAATACGTTGGTATTCGTAAAATAATAAAAAGATAAAATGCTTATTTTTAACGTAATGTTGATAATGTACAAATAATATAATCTTACCGATTATTGCAAGAATGCCATGAAGATAACAAGAACAAATCTGCTGTATAAATCAGGCGTATCGTGTAAGTTCAAACTACGCATTCGTCTATAAAAGTAAATTCAGTGACCCATTCGGGTTGTCCCTCCTATATTTTGAGATATTTAAATATATACAAATATATGCACCTTCCCACCTTGTTGACAATGTTATAAACTGATGCAAATAGAATAAATATGCGCGATATCTTGTATATTATCTAGCCGCGCGTAATCTTGTAATGTGCTATGTGTGTATTATATATATATATATTCACCTATTCATATACATATATAGCGATAGATAATGCGCGGTCTGTGTATTTGTTCAAAAAGACTCGACGAGTTTCTTTAGGCGCATATATGTACACGATACACAGTGGTTTCCCAAAGGTGTGTTTGCTCGCACGCAGAAATTTTTCCCGTCGTCGGCGTAGATTATACATTAAATAGTGTCGTGCGAGCGCGCGCATTTCGGTAAGAAGATAGTTATAGCTGCTGCTCTCGCATACATGGATCTAATGAAGTTGTCAGCTCTGCAATCCTGAGCGTCTTATACTATATATATATAATCGTATATACCAGTATATTAGCAACTCTGAGAAAGAAGCGCTAGATCCCAGCGTAAAACGTGTATGTGTGCGCTCACTTATCGCAATTAAATGTGTGTTGATTATAATAGATAAAATATATAATTTATGTAGACTCGAGAATTGTGTGGTGATGTGTGCGCAAAAACGGTCGTAGTTTGTGATAAGTGATAACATTTTAATTGCATGCGGACTTCGCTAATAAGTATATTGTATACTTTCATTTGTAACATTTCAACATCTTTTTGCAAATTCCCATTGGAAACTTATTGAAAGTGTGCGATGCATTTCACGCAGAGAATTTTTGTATGTATGTTAATAAACAACAGAGGATGTTTAATTTGATGATGGAAATGAACTCAATTCTTCCTGATTTCCTGACAAGAATCAATATATAATTGTAAAATCATTATTTCACTACAATAATTTATTATAACTAAGAAAAATCATGTTTAGTTCGCATTTTACGGTCTGGACTCAACTTATTTTATTATAAAAAAAATGATGGTCTTGGACAAGTAACTTTTCAAATTAGGGCCAATGTGGCAAATAGAACTTGCTCATATAGGTAGCAAGATCCATTAAGGATCGGTGCAGTAGTTTTTAAGTTATAATGGGCACCGAAGACGTGAGTTGTGGGAAAAACGCTTTATAGTTTTGAACACTAAAAATTTTGACACAATATTCTTGAGATATTATGCAGTTAAGAAAAAAAAATTATACCCTATCCCGCCCTTTACTCTAATTTTGCGTTATATTATAATGTATGTATTTATTTAGTTATTGACTTCAGTTATTCAATTATTAAGACCTTGTGAAAGAATTGAAAAACAAAGTTAATGATTTGAAGCTTTTTTTTCTTTTTAATTGTATATTTTTTGGGGTCCTCCAGTCATCTCATATGCTTTTTCGAGATCTTTCATCTCTCCTGGCAATTCTGGCTTTTTTAATGGCATGAGTGAAGTTGCGCTCGGCTTCCGCCATATCTTGCTTCTTGGCGATTTCACAGGCTGCGTGTTTAATTTGTATGCATGATGTCCATTATGTCTGTATTGTGCTTCATTAAATAAACAACGTGCTGTGTATGCAGCTATAATTACAAAACCATTTTACCACTAAAAAATGCTTCGGGATTATATACCAAACATAGAAGTTGAAAGTTTTATTCTCATAAATATATATATACTATATATAACAAATTCTTCAACTTTGTCGTTCAGAGGACGTGGTTGTTACATATTTTTTTTGGTAACATTCCTAAATCAAATTAAAAAAATGTCTCCTAAAGAGAAACGGTATAAGTGTCTATGTAAATAATGCACCTTAATAGGTTCTACCTAAAAAATATCATAACGTCGTGGCCTAAAAGTCAAAACATTACGCGCTTGTTTTTTATGGCTTGATTATCATTCTTTATAATTATATATATGTATATATAATATTATTAATATCAACGTAATTTAGAATAGAACCTATATATAATATGCATATTTATTATAAATTATTTAAAAATAATGCATTGCGACTTAAGTGAGCTTTTTTTCACCACCATACATGACTCATTACGAACTAAAACTCATGTTACAAAATAGTTCTCAGCTTTGTGTTTGCTCATAAAGTTACCGATATCTGCAACAAATGAAGTTCGCTCAGCATCCTTTAATTTCGTGACAAAATACGAGATTGTCTTCTTGAGAGAAGAAGGGTAGCAGATATCTGGTAAAGTCATTCTGATTTTGTCTAAAACGTTTCTGAATTGATGAAATTCGCCATTTTCACTATCGGAAGAGTGATTAGAGGGACCATATTCGCAAATGCGCATACACTTTTGTTCTATATTTATGAGTGCGTGTGCATACAATATAAATTGTTATCTACTTCGGCTACTGCGTCTATATATATAATATAAATAAAAATGTTTATCTGAGGCGGTGATTGCAACCTTAAAGAATTTAAAAGTAATCAATGCAATTGTTTATGTGCCAACTTACTTTGATTTTTTATAATTATTTGTACACGTGTTTTTCGATCGTTTGCAAAGAGTACACTTGCACAACAAATACGTTATCTTTGCTGTAGAGATAAGGAAGTAATTATTGATATACAAATAAAATATGTCTGGGGGCAACCGCATTCTTTATAATATACTTGTAACGATCGTGCTCAAGAAAATTCTTGATTTACTTTGTAATAATATTGCATTCTCGCCGAATAAATAAACAAATTTGTTACATTACATAATATTTAAACTGTGCTTATCCTATTTTTCAGATTCTATTATCGTGACCGCGAAACTGGACGACCATGAGCAGTACCGTTCGACATGGCTTTTCCACACTCAACCGATTGCTGGGAAAGAAGAACAAGGACTGTACGTAAACAAAATTATTATCTAATGAATTTAATCCCAATCAATTTTTTTATAGCCTCTCTGTCCAAGTCAAACTCAAACCTTAGCAAATCCTCAACCACCCTAAATCTGGACTCCTCTAGTCAGCATAATCAAATCATGCCATTGGCTGCCAGTAACAATGCACCTTTTGAGCAAACTTTCCGTATAACCATCTGTCTGCCCCGCGAACAACTGTACGTTGTACGTGTGGGTGCCAAAACACGCTTACGCCAGCTGCTGACGATGGTATGCCAAAATAAGCAGCTTGACACCGAAAAATTTGAATTCCGTCATCCAGCAAACAGTGCGCAGGTATTCAACAATGATCTTACAATTGGTGAGGTAGGTCTTAACGAAATCCGGCTGGCCCAGAAAACAGACAAGCACACCGACAACAATTACAACAACAATAACAAATTCAACACCGACGAACTTGTAAAGATGCGTTTTCACAGTCGTGAATCTTTGTCATCTTCTGAGCTCAGTAAGAACTCTTCGTCTAACAAGCATTACCTGAAGACTACCTCACCGTACAGCTCAACGAACTCACTGAACTCAATCGATTCATATGGTCGGCACAGTATCGATCGTATTCATCATCCGCCCGTGGCACCAACGCGCAAGAAGCGCATTGCTCCGCGACCGCCTAGTCAAAATTCGATTCCCGAGAATCAGTCAATACCACAGAACGGTGACGTTGAAACCTTCAAGAAACCACTTCCAGTCATTCCACGGAAAATCTTTCATGTTTCATCTCCCAATCTGACAAATAACATAAACGAAACCAAAGTGCCGAGCTACGAAGAATTCAATAATAATCACATTGATCAGAAGCCGGTTGCGGATTATCAACACGGTGGATCACACAACGAGATTAATCAAGTGACCAGACCAATGTCATTGGGTCTTGTACGTATCAATGGTGTTGCGCAAAATCCGACAAATGGAAACTCACCCATTTTAAGTCGATCTAGAACATCTAGCGAGTCATCGGAAGTACATTACGGTGACGGACCCGAACCGACTCCACGAAAGCGGCCTATATTTGGTATGCGTTTATTTTAAAGACATTTAAAATCTTATTAATTTACTTTTGTATAGCTAAGAAAAAAGCACCTGCTCCACCACCACGAGGACTGCCTCCAGTGGCACCGCCACGGAATATGCAGAAACCTGTAAGTGAGACCTTAGAAGAAACCAATAATCAACGGAATGTCGAACACTTTAACGGTATATTCTGAACCGAGTAAAAAATACAATCATTTTACTAATGCGATTATTTTCTAAACAGTAACCTCTCCATCACCCCCAAAGTCAAATGTCACCAAGGTTATGCTGAACATGGACTCCACACCACTCGCTTCATCTATTCCCATGAACTCCGTTTCACCTGTTTCCGTAAATACTTCACCCGCAATACACGTTATAACAAACGGCTCTAAATCTATAGATACTGCCGATTATGTGTCAACATCGCCTGTAATCGACGACAATCTGACAAGTCCAGACAGTGTACCACATAGCCCATCAAAATCGTACAGTTCCGATGAAGAAGAAACAAAAGTCTACAGCATTCAAACGGGCAGGTCTATCGTTAGTGCCCTAACGACAACCGTACGAATAGAAGCAAGTCATGTTTCCGAAAATGAAAAGGAAACCATTGAGAATAAAGAAAACGAAAACAAGGAGATTATAAAGCAGTCGTCGCCAGCTAAAATCGATCTAAAAATTGAAGCACCGCCAAAAAGTCCTGCGGCAATTTCCCGAAACAAATCACTGGACTATCTAAAAGATCAAACACCATCACCGCGCGCTGAGTCACCACTGTGGACGTACACACTTCCAGCACCCCCAAAGTTTGCCGATCTAAATGGAGATATAGATTGTGTAACCATCACAGATACTGATAAGCCTATGCAGTACTATAATGGACATCCCTTGTCGGACACGCAAACCAACGCTTCCGATTCCTCAGATCTATCATCGGACGTTCCAATCAAGGGAATTGTCAGTGAACGTCGTCATAACGATTTCCATCTATTCAAAGATACAACATCTACAATCGCAGACACAGATACAGCCACCATTATGACGTCTGATATTGAGGACGGTTATCAGGGTGAAGCCTTGAAGTTTAGTCGAGAGGCTCTGTTAGATAGTCTCGACCGAAGGCGAACTCAGTTAATTGACAGTGAATTCGATTCACTCAACTCAATGACCGATGAAGTTAAACCAAAAATTCCAGTTTCTAAAGGAACCGTTATAGCAGAATTGACGGATGTCATTGCGAATCACAAGCTCGATACTGTAATTAAAAAGGCAGATGAACAGGGTGACATTGAAAGTGCCAAACGGAGCTCACTATCGAATTTCTCAATTCAATCGTATACGGCTCAAGAAACTTCCACAACTCCGAGTAATGATATAAATCCTGAAGAATCATTTCTTAACAGACGCACATTACCAAGTCCAAGAATAATACCTATAAACGATGAAAAGAACGAAGAGTACGTATTCCAAAAACCACGTGAGTTTACACCAGTTAAACGAAGTAGTCTAACAATCACTAATGGCAGCCTGTTTAAATCACCTCGTATCAATCGTTCAGATTCATTCCATTCAACACGAAACGATCAACGTGGCACCTTGGCTGGTCTAACGCCGCGCAGTTCATCGTACATTTCATTGATCGGCACACAAAAGTTCGAGAATCGCAGTGCCACTTTGCGAACGAATCTAGCTCAGCCTACGTTTAGCGATTCAAATCGTAGGAAATCATCGAGTGAACTTAGTATTGCAGATTCGCCATCCCTGCAATCGTTGCTAGTCATGAAATCAATATTGAGCAATTCACGTAAAAATAGTTTGAATACAGAATCAGCACAGAACGAGACACCTCTACACGGATCCATGGCAGACCTAACCGTTGAGATGCGTCGAAATTCATTGACACAGTCAACTGTGCCAGCAAAGATAGTCATTGATACACAGACACAACCGCAAAAGATGGTTTCTCGCACGGAGATCACGCATACATCGCCCGTAATTAGTAATGGATCCGCAACGACAAATAATACCACTGTGTCTAAAGAAAGTCCACCTGTATACACTGTACGAAAGAACGAGCCAAGTACAGTGGACAGTAAGAAGTGGAAATACCAAGGACCACCTGCAATTAATCTCTCCACTTGGGGCGAACGTCCAAAATCAATGATAGCCATTAAATCGGACAGCGACTATAAATTCGGTAGCAGTGGTATGGCTCTACCCTTAGCAGCAGAGCGCACAAAAGTACTAAAACCGAGTGTCACAGAAGTACACCAGTCCACTACAGTACAGTTACCACCATCACCGCCAATTGAGGTCGACCGGTTGCCCATTGTTCGTGCTGTAGAGTATAAAAAGAACGTTACCCCATTAAAAGAAGAAAGTGTGTCCGTACGTCGGCCAAGCTACGAGATATCAACACTAGTTGTGGAGAAATCCAATGCAGACGTAACGCCAAACGTCGGTAATATAAGCCTTGGCCGTGTACCAATTCCAAACAAGTTTGTTTCGCGTAACTCAGCAACACAAACATTTAGCTTACAGCGTGGAGTCACTTCACCTCCGATCGTCACAAATGATTCAATGATGCGTGGATTTCCACAACCCAACCACGAGAAGGTAGACAGCTTTGATTCAGGTTATAAGTCCTTGACGCGTACTGATCCCAATGAATATAACACAACAAATGACAGTAACAAATCCGCTAATGTAACTGTATCTAAAGCTCAAACTATTCGTACACCACCTAAATATAAGGTTGCCGATAAGGAAGAGGTACCAACAAATGCTCCTTTTTCACAGTTTACCCTCCGAAAGACCGGTCTTAAGGATAAGATACTGGCCGACAGCGATACACGCAATGTAGTCGAGTCAACGTCTGTTAATTTACGTTCAGCCATAACACAAGTTGGTCGACCAAAATCAATGTTTGTCACTCCAACAAATTTCATAAGTCCACCACCAGCACCACCGGCGGCCCCTAAACTGGCAGCGCCTATTGTGCGTAGCGTTACCGTCAAAAAGGGTCTGCCACCTATTGAAGTCGATACACGTGACCAGTTACTGGACTCCATACGAAATTTCTCACTCAACAAGTTAAAGAAAAACTAAACATTTCGTACACAAAGTGGCCTTAAATGTATCAAACTAAATATTTTTTTATTAAGATTTTTAAAAACTTACAACGAAACACACAAAATACAGTTGAATAAGATATACAATATTTTAAATATGATAAGCTATAGGGAACGAATTCGTTCAGCTCGGGGACCAAAAAAAAACATACACACACATAATTAATATTTATTTGGATTGTTTATTTTAAATTAAAAAACAAAATAGAACAGAATGTGCGTGTCTATATACAAAAAAGAAAAAAAACAGTCAATGCATTATAATTTATGTTTATTGTTTCATAGCAGAAGAAAGAGCTCGCGCGTACTTGTCTATGCATTTGCATCACACTTTATTATTTTATAACGTTTGGTTTTTATTTATTTTTTACTCTGTTAATAATGTTATATGCATATAGATTTATTTTGGTGATTATTTTATTATAATACTACTTGTACATACTGTAATACATATGAGTTGTTAAAAATATACAAAAAGCGAATAAAATGCTTAAAATGTGAGAACAAATATTGAGGATTATCATATTATGACTATAAAAAATGTAAAGTAATAGTTGGATGGAGTTGATAGGCTTATCTCATTGTATCCTATAATCCCTTGTGCGACATAGATGGGTCATTTCATTGGAACAATGCGTCCTTCTAAGGTGACTTAGGTAACAGGTTGGCTTTTGTAGTTGCTCCGGGTCCTCGTGATAATCTGACACTGTCGTTTAATAAATGTAATGCCAAGATATTTAATGGATTGTTGGAGGGGGATATTTTGTACTCGAATATTTTAGTCTAATATTTTTTTGAGTAAACAAAAACCTTTTCCGCTTTGCCTGGATTTGGTTTGATACTACAGGTGATGTAAAAGCTGTTCACGATGGCGAGGAGGCCTTTAATCTGTTTTGTCTATGTTACCTGTTGATACGATGTTCTAATTTACATATGCATACTGGTCAATGCCAATAGGATTTCTCCTTGCGGTTCTCCAACAGAGAGGGTTAGATTGCGGGAAGTGCTTTTCCAAACATTACACAAAAGCTTCTTCCGGTCAGAAATTCATACACCAACTTGCAAAGATTATATCGATTCTATTGTTAAATTTCAGCTATACATCTGTTAGTAACTGTTTGCCTGGGTTTGCCTTGATACGACTGATGCTGTAAAAGCTGTTCAGCGCGACGAGAAAGTATTCAGTTTTTTTGTTATCTAACTATTCAGTCGTTGAAGTCTAATTTGTCTGTTGATACGATGTTATATTTTATAGAATATAAATACCGAACATAAACACAAAAGACCAACATCCGCATACTGAATCGGATATTGATGGGATTCGGATGGAGTACAGAGTCCGGGATGTTGGCTGTGTATATAACGTAGAACATATACCCCAACAGCGATGTGTAGATTGCGGAATGGTGTTTTTCCAATCATTACAAAAGCTTCTTTCGGTCAGGAAATACATCAGGTTGCAAAGGTATAATTGGAAAAGAGAAAAACATGTTGTAAACAATATCGATGTCCAGAGCGCATTTGATGTAGAGGATTCTTTTTTTTTAAATTTCAGCTATATACATCTGTTTGCAACTAGATCGAAATAATTTATCATCGGATTCATATCATTCATGGTCAAATATACTGAGGGCACTCGTATTTCTTGCAGTAACGCCTTTTTTCAGTTTATCCGACAAGCGATGTATCTCAATCACACATTTCCTAATTTAAGTAACAAAACCATATATTGTTTTAACTCTTCAACAAAGTCAAAACATTAAAGCTTAGATTTCATATACGCGTCGACGAAACGCTCGTTGATTATGGCATAACGTGTTTTGATTGCAATCAAATTCAAAACACGTTACGCCGCCGCTGTTCACCTTTGCAGTTCGCATAAGTGGTGTTTTAAAGTAACTACTTACTGATTTTCGAAAGTATTCATTTCCCATATAAACAGCATCAATACTCCAATTGAAGTATACCGACAGCGTTACAGTCAATGTGTTCTGTGTTCTCTCTATAAATCGCTGCTCATCACTCATCAGTATTCGTTCTGAGACAAGAATGTTGCAGCTTGCTGGTACTCGTTTGTTTTAGTATTCGTTTCTAAGATTATATTCATATATTTACATCGACGGGAAATCGATTACATTTGAGAGAAGCGGTTGTGTGAGTACTCGGTACTCGTTTGTTTTAGTAACGAGATTGGAGAGGAATCGAACTACCCGTTTGCAGTATTCGTTTATAAAAGTAACGAGATTAGAGAGGACTTCGCATATAAGTCGCAATACGCATTTCATTTAGATATTGCGGATGCGGTACGCGCGTAGTTTGACATTTGACGTTATTTATTCCAGAATTTCAAATAATAAAAGTTATAAAATTGAAAACATTGGTTGTTGCTTATATAGAATATTCGTCGGACACAAATACAATTATGAATGAATTTGTAATGAATAATTAATAATAACATAAATACAATTAATGAATTCGACAAAAATAATATCGTGCAAGAAGGACTGTGTAAAAAACCAAATATGGATGGTAAATTTCATAAAGGATAATATAACTTTAATTGGAATCACTACGAATCACTGGAATCAATTCGAGGTCGGTATATTAAAAAAAAATCAAAATATATACCTTTTATTTTAATATTTTAAAATGTTAACTATTTTATATGAACGACAAGGAATAGCAACAAAACCATTAGACGCATCCATTTTAACGAACACACCATCCACATTATTTCAATTGTTCGTTTAATGCAAATGTCAAAAATCCGCCATTTTCAAGTGACATTTCGGAATAGTGCATGCGGCACCCGCGCATAATTTTGCGAGTATCACACAAAACTGTAGTGTAAATCAAAAAATACACCGGGAAATGTGTTTGTAGAGTTCTGTAATCATTCACATATCCTACAGAACTGCCCAGTGCACTCGAATCCGCTATGGCCGGCGGCGGTAACGGTACCACTAAAGTGGTACAGGTAACGAATATCGCACCTCAAGCCACAAAAGATCAAATGCAAAATCTGTTTGGCAACATCGGAAAAATCGATGAAATCCGCCTATATCCAACGATACGGGACGTTTCTTGTCCTGTTTTCTCGCGCATATGCTATGTAAAGTATTTTGAGAGTAGCTGCGTTCCAGTGGCTCAACATTTGACGAATACTGTGTTTATAGACCGCGCACTTATTGTGTGCCCCGTGCAGTCCGGCAATATACCCGATGAATACAAGGCGCTTGAGATGACCAACAATGGAACAACGGTGCCCGGTCTGCACACACCTGACTCAAACTTGCCACCAGAAGTCGTGAACCGCATCGAGGGTGTGCATCCGCATCAGGTAATTGCATTATTTTATAGCCTGTGCAGAAACGAATACTTACAAATGTTTTTTTTTAGTATGTCACCACCACCGATCCAAAATTAAACGAATTTAATTTGCCTGACTATCCTACGCTACCTGCCAATTATGATGGTCGTAACATAGAAGAAATCAGACGCACAATCATTGTGCAAGGATTATTGCCCGAATGGCAACTGGACGAGTTGATGGATCATTTTGCGCGTGCTGGTGAAGTGAAGTACGGACGATTTGCCAGTAAGAATGGCTTAAAATATGCAATGATTGAGTTTTGTGAACAGAAGAGTGTTGTGGAGGCACTTAAGCTACAGGGCACCGAGTACCTAACTGATTCGCTGAATATTTACCATTCAACGCAAGCCATTACCAAACCCGAAGCTAAGAGCAACGAAGCGGCACAAAAAGAAATTGAAGAAGCCATGTCGATGGTTAAAGAGGCACAGAATATGATATCTGCCGCCATTGACCCGGTCATCGGAATGCTGTCTAAAGATAAGAGCTCGTCTAGTCGACGTAGATCTCGATCACGATCGCGTCGTCGTTCCAGGTCTAGGTCTAAGCGTTCAAAATCACGCAAACGCTCGCGATCTCGAACAAAGCGATCAAGATCCCGCAAGCGATCCAGGTCCAAGACCAAAGCCCGAAAATCACGCAGCAAGTCACGTAAACGTTCCCGTTCAATTTCGAAGCGCAAGTCGCAGTCGCGTAGCAAACGCTCCAAGACACCATCGCGCAGTAAACGTTCTAAGTCACGTACAAAACACCGTTCCAGTTCACGCAGCAAGCGTTCAGAATCACGTTCGGTACGCTCGAAGAGATCTCGTTCACGTGAGAAGCGTAAGCGTTCTCGTTCTCGCCGTAAATCCGCATCACGTTCACCGCACTCGCGTCGTCGTTCACGTTCTCGTGATAAACGTTCCAGATCACGCGATCGTGTTCGCTCACATCGCAAGGATGATCGTTCAAGGCGATCGCGATCACGTTCGAAGAGTAAGAGCAAAAGCCGTAGTACCTACAGCAAAGGACGCACGAGCAGCCGACAGTCTAGTCGTTCCAAAGACTCGACCTCCCGATCATCGAAACGACGCAGTCACTCGTCCGACTCCAAAAAGCTTAAATGTATTTCAGAGGAAAAGGTGACGCGTGATTATGATGCCGAAGAGAACATTGGTCAGGATGATGGCTCTAACTCCGTCCATGCTGTTGTGCAGCAAAATATGCGCCCACCAGTGCCGATGGAGAAGTCTCTAAGTCCAGAGAAGTCAGATCACATGGACATTTCGAATTCACCTTGAAGATAAACGAGATTATCATTTGTGTTAATTAACGTGTAATTTGAATGATTTTATAATAAAAACTCTGTATTCAATTGTTTTTATATTATTCAACAAACATGATTTATTGCGGCTTGATTCTTGATTCTTAAATGTATTATATTTACCGCTAATACATATGAGTATACACCCAAAGATTTTGATTGAATTAGAAGGAGTTTTGTTAATTTATCTAATTTGTCCAAATTTTATTTTTAAGTTTATGAAAATCATTAGACTTTATATTTATGTTATTTTAATCTTCAGTTAATGAAACATTTTTACAACCATTATCTGGCGGAATATTCGAAGTTCTTTCTTCGAACCGCGATATAATGGTTTAGTCTATATTTTTTGGATACACTAAAATGAACAAACGATGGTTTTAAAGATGGCTGCAGATCAACCA
Source organism: Bolitophila hybrida (assembly GCA_027564075.1). Classification (NCBI taxonomy): domain Eukaryota; kingdom Metazoa; phylum Arthropoda; class Insecta; order Diptera; family Mycetophilidae; genus Bolitophila; species Bolitophila hybrida. Next base: position 24,470 of record JANSTU010006324.1, read on the forward strand.
AATGGACGCCATCGCCGCGTATCTCGAATGAGGTTTGGAGGAGGATATATTTACACGATACAGCCGGAGATATTCGAAAAGGTTCCGAGAAGGTGAGCATGCTGCACAGCGAGCAAGATAAGCATATTTGACTGTTGAATAAAGGACTTGGTGCCGGCAAGATTATAAGTTAGGAGCAAAGGTCATCGGGCTAATTGTGAATTAACAGTTCACTCGCTGGTTGATCCAAGTTAGAGTGTTGTCAACTGATTTTGTCGCCAGGCGGCTATATTCCATATTATTTTTATTTGTTAAAAGCATAGTTTTTCCAAGTGGATTTTTTAATGTAAATCAATGTTTGTGAGAGTAAGTTTTTTGCACTTCCTTAGTATGAAATACTGCTTCTGTTTTGGAAACGTTCACTTTGATTTTCAATTTTTAAAAGTATCGCTCGTGATTAAGGAACGCTTTTTTATACTTTTATTTATTCGTTCCAACATGTGCGTAAATGTTTATCGTTCTCCGTACGCGCATAATCAATCCTTTTTAAGTCAATAAGTCAATAGTTCTTCAGCGTGTAGTACACGTTTACGTGAAAGAATATCGTTCTTCGTACGTGCAGGGACGATTAAATTTGACTACTCCATGAAACAACAAGACTCGCCTTCAACATAACATGTTTAAGCAAGTCACCATTTCACTGTGTGTCATTCGTCATCCATTTTCTTCAGCACGAAGTCGTTGTCGCGGTCGTATTTAATTGTCAACAGGAAAGTGTTTCGCAAAATCCTGAGTGTTTTTCAGCTCCCGACGTGTATAATATAAATATAAACAAAAAGCCATCATCGTCTGTGTGCCTGTTTTTAAAATTGGCAACTTCGGCGTCTGTGTGTGTTCGTGTATTTTTTGCTAACAGTAAACGCGGATAGCGATTGTATGGGTAATATAAATATTTATATACCCTAGCGAGTGTGTGTGTTTTAGGATTGTCTAAGGCCTGATTTCTTTACGAAATTAACTCTTGAGTTAACTCGTACAAATTACGTACAAATCCCTGTGTTTAATTTTGACTCGTAATTAGCCTACCAAAGTTTATCTGGCTAAATGTATGTAAGTAATTACTTATGTTTTTGAAAATCCAAACTAACAAAATGTAGTTTGTAGATTACAATGAATATAAAATGTCCACTGTTAATATTAGATAAACTCCTAATTATTTTTTTTAAAACACGAATATATAAAATAAATGCTTTTAAGTAAATGTAATTAATCCATGTATACCACGTAACCACGTAAAAAAACACTCTCCCGGACTCTACAAACGCTTCCACGATTTTTCACCATAAAAAATAATTATTATATTACAATTATTTTTTTATAAATGCGTATATACGAATTAATATTTATGATATTAGGGGTACGCCGTCCTCTACGTACGTTATACTGAACATTAAGAAGCAGTCTTTTACGTATTGCTAGTTCGACAACGAACGAACGTTCTTATTCGGACTACCAAGAACGTTCCGACAAGTTTATACATTCAATCTTTAACACTCCATGGTCGCTTGAGGACAACTGTAAGCTAGAATTAATATAAGTTGCGCGCGAGAGGACTGATCTGCTCTCTAACGATGCTTCGTGATAAAAAAATAGCAGAATTTTCCGTAAAATATAATAACTCAAAAGAATCACACTAAAATTGTATGAAAACATATTCAAAATTTCCAGAGTTATGATTTTTTTTAAGCAGGGTTATAAAAACAAACAACTATTCGTTATATATAACTATTTTTAACTATTTTAACTTTGAGACGTCGTCGTATCGATGATGTATAACTACATACAATAATATATGTGTATTTTCTATATTTTTCAATTAATCGAGATTTTTTTATTTTCAAACACGCGCAAGCATAATTTGTTTATCTTTACCAGATTAACCAGCTGCCTAATTTTGCTAAAAACCGGTCTCCCAAAGTGAAGTCGTAATAAAATATTCCATGAAGAGAGTTCCACAAAACTGCATGGTAAAGCAGCAAATAAACGCATAATTATTATTAAATAATTAATATTTATTAAATACATAATATTAAATAAAAATATTATTTTTTTTTAAAAACACTTTGCATGGCCTTTTAGCCTATTTTTTATGCCAATTTTACAAACATGTTTTACTGGATTAATATCAGTAAAATTATAAATATTTTGCCAAAAGACAATAAAATGTCATAATTTTAAAGTTTCGTTGAACATTCTTCGGAAGATTGGTGCCGAAGCAATAATTGGGTTTGAAGGTTTGAACATAATCAGATTCTAATTGATCGTGCTTATAGAAAGAATTAATAATTTGTTTTAATTGCGGCCTTAAGCTTCCGTTCTAATTAAATTAAATATAGGTAACTTTACTGCCTTTGAAAAAATATTAGACTTTAACCATTTCGCTTATAGCAATAATGTGGGTAATTGTGATTGAAAAAATATGGCGAATTTTATCTATATGTTCGGAAATATACGTATAAAATCTTGCGACTTATTTGTAGTAATCTTATTAAAAAAGGGAAAGAGTCTTGTAGTTAGTTTGGCTGAATTATTCATTTATAATTTCTATAGAGGAATTCAATGTTCGCGTCTTTGTTCTGAAGGAATATATATTTGTATTCAATTCTATGTGGACTGTATATTATAATTTCAAAGGAATAAATGTGTGTATTAACAATATTTAAATTATTTTAGATACCGATGTACAAAAGAATTAAACATCTATCAATAAGTCAATTAAGGAGAAGGATGAATCCCTGAAACCCTTATTATTTATTCATGGTCAGGGAAGGAATCTATCGGATCTGCAGGAATAAATTAAATTACTTTAATTTATTTAATAGATAAAAACATTATATTTATAATATTTCAGAAATGTCAAAATTGGATCATTTTAAACTGGATAATACTATTACGCACGTTACAGATTTATTTGGATCAGCATTCAGCTATATCGATATCGAAAACAACTTAAAATATTTTATGAAAAGAGTGCCGCAAAGATATGCCGAGATTTTGAAAAAAAAACTAATATACTAATATTTAAGGAAATATAATGTGAATACTAGACTGCATTTAATATGCATGTAGACATTTTCGACCGTTTGTTCACGAATTTGCACACCAAATACGAGACCTGACAGAATCGAGTCGAGCGATGTGTTCTGTGCTGTTGGTGAGCCGACCGGAACTTGACGAACACCGTTTAAAAGAATGCGACTGTATACGCTGCAGCGTCTAGGAGCAAATCTACTTTGTTCTGTTCAAGGTATAGAGGGTCGGCTAATTTAAGACCTTGTATATGAGTCCATCGCAGACCTATTCAGTGCGCTGACTTCAAGGCAAACAGAGCTTCTAGCATGTCCTGCATCTGCTGATCCGAGACCCATTACAGAGATATTATATCGTATTCTTTGCAACCTTAAGGTCTGAGCAACGCTCTCTGATATGAAGGAAGCCTGAGAGCTTTGATCTAACAGTGCTCGCAAAGAAATCATGGACCCATCATAGCGACGCACCTTTACCATTGCGGTGGCTAGCAACACACTTTCATGACAAATTTTCTTTGTGTTTAGACTTGTAATCTGCGCTTGAGTGTTGGGCAGTGCTGGTGGAGCTTCATATGGTGGTTGCACATGAAGCATTGTGATATGACATTTTTCACACTTTTAAGGCATCTTCGATCAGAATGACAATATGTAGCTTGATGAGCTCCTTAAACTATTGAAGCAGAGCTTAACTATTTATACATAATTTTTATAGCGGAAATCGATGTCGTATTCAATTGTGTGTGGAAAAGAAGAAAAAAGAAGAACAGAAAATATTTTCTATTTTCTAAGATAATACACTTGTGATTAAAATCATAATTTGTACTAGCAATTTCAGTCGAACCCCAACTGCAACTATATAATATCGTTCTTCGTAGGGTAATTTAAGAGGTACAATTCGACGACAAAACGATTACCAATAATTCACACGGTTCCCCTGGACTAAATATAGAATCTGAGCCAAATGATTGAATTTATAAATAACAAAAAGCAAACTTATCAAAATAGAGACACAATAAGAATTTTAATTGGAAATGATCATAATTATTTTAACATATACAAATATACATATACATATGAATTGTACATTAATATACAATGTGTATTTCCATATATATACATTTCTATATAAATGGCTAAATGGTGGCACGCCGATTTCCACGTGATACAATACTATCGCATGTAAGGCTACAAAACATCACGGCTCACGTGGCAGGATGGTTCTGTTGCATATATATTCATATTCTGCGCAGCAACAAAAATAAATCTACCCTCAGTATACGCATCGATTTTGTTGTGAGCAGTTGGTTTTTATACTGTGCTCTAAAATTTAAAGTTTTTTTTTTATTTAAATTTTTATTAAACCCTGCAATGAATCTTCATTCGTTTAAAACGGATTCCATGTTGCACATGCGAGAGAGGCATACGGTCCATTGGTTTCGGAAAGGTCTGCGTCTGCACGATAATCCATCATTTGCGGAGGGAGTAAAGGGCTGTACAACTTTTCGATGTGTCTTTATCATTGATCCTTGGTTTGCGGGTTCCTCAAATGTTGGAATAAACAAATGGAGGTCTGTTCTATAGTGAATAATAAAATCCGTCGCTTTCTGTGCTCTATGCATTAATTATGATTTTTTATAAGAAAAATAAGAAAATAAGACATATGTTTGTAAAGATTTCTGCTCCAGTGTCTCGACGATCTCGACCACAATCTGCGGAAGCTAAATTCTCGCCTTTTTGTGATTCGCGGCCAACCAGCTGACACATTTCCAAAACTATTCAAGGAATGGAAAACCACGTGTCTGACATTTGAAGAAGATCCAGAACCATTCGGTAAAGTGCGGGACGATAACATTACGCAGTTATGTAAAGAGCTAAACATCGAAGTTATACAAGAGGTGTCACACACGTTATACAAATTGGACCTGTAAGTATATTTATTAAAAAAAAATCCTGTACATTTTTATATTCTATTGATAATGACATATCAAACATAGAATTATTGAAAAGAACGGTGGACGTGCTCCATGGACTTACAATAAATTCCAAGAAATCATTGGTCTTCTTGACCTTCCTCAAATGGCTCAGCGAGCAGTAACGCAGGAAGACTTGGGAAATTCGTTCACACCAATCGATGATTGTCATGACGAAAAATATGGAGTACCAACTTTATACGAATTAGGTTTGTATCTAATTTGGATATTTTATGCATAATTAAAATTTAAATCGAAATAAAAAATAGGTTTCGATATTGAAAACCTTCAACCTCCTGTCTGGATTGGTGGAGAAACCGAAGCTATGATCAGACTTGAACGGCACCTCGAGCGTAAGGCTTGGGTTGCCTCATTTGGTCGTCCCAAAATGACACCACAATCTCTGATGGCCAGTCAAACTGGACTTTCACCGTACCTTCGATTCGGATGTTTAAGCACCAGATTATTTTACCATCAACTTTCTGGTACTCTAAATATAAATCAATAATTATTCCTTACATACATTTTGTCTTTGTAGATCTATATAAGCAGATCAAAAAAAAGAGCCCACCACTCTCTTTGCATGGCCAGTTATTATGGCGTGAATTCTTTTACTGCGCAGCCACCAATAACGCAAACTTTGATAAAATGGATCGAAATCCGGTTTGCATTCAAATTCCATGGCAAGTGAATCCGGATGCTCTTGCTAAATGGGCAAATGTAAGTGTATATTATATCTATATTTTTAAGTGATTTATTATTGTGTTTTTGCCGGTGATAAAAAATCCCGTATTAGAATACAAGAAGATTAAAGTTCAATATAACAATGCCCTATTCTGATAATCCGAGTTTGCCGGTCACTTTGTTAATCGCGACTTTATTGTGACTTCGATTTATTAACATATAGTGAAACGCCAAGGACTCTATTGTACTATTTTGTGTAATTTGCAGTCTACGGTGGTTAATATAAATATCGGAGTCCATAAGTTAGTAATCAGCTTATTCTCTAATTTGATTGATGCTGCTGTTTGTTGCATATACTTTTCTCGGAACACCCTTCCACAAAGGGAATGAAAATCGTCGATTTTCAACATAAATCGAGAAATATGACACAGGTGAACTTTCGATTTGATTGATAGTAAGAACACTTTTAGATATCAGGGTAGCGATTCTGTGCAAATTATCTTGCCTCTCAAATAAAGCTACTATTTTGGAGCGCACTCTCTGTTTTTATACACAATACATGAAAGTGCGTCCAAAAATAGTTGCTTCAAAATAATGCACAGAATCGCTACTTTGAAGAACATGACGGCATGTTGAGTTTTCCATTCGAAATACAAACAAAATGGGTTTATGACTGCACTGAGTGACAGAAAACTAACCATATTATACTGTTAGAAATAAATTCGATATATCAACAGTTCATGAAAAATATTAATAATACTAGCTATACGTAATATAATCTCACCATGTAGAAAAAATATTCTTGATTACTTAATTTGATTGTTTTTGTTTACTTTACGGAGGTAGTCTTAAAAACGTCTGCCCTAATTGGCTGACTGACACTGAATGAGCGCTTTATCAAGTTCAAATTCATTTAATGCCGAAAACATTATAAAATTTTCTTAATAACTATTACAGATTTTGTGTTCTATTTCCTAAATCTCCTGTGGTAGTAGATGAGGACAGCTCCCTGGAACAGTTCGTCCTTGTCCTTTATCAGTCTTTATAAATTCCTGCATAGTGGCGTTTTCAGGCTCTTTAGAGCGAAATTTCCGGTCCGGGGTCCCCAGTCTTTCCATTTGCGATGACGAGATATGGCAACATGCCTGAAATCCGTAGCTGATGATGGGTCGCAGAAGTTGTTTGTAGCAAAGAAGCCTGATCTTCCATTGGCCATTTTTAGCATACTTCTGAGGTCTCCAAATCTACGTTTTGTCTTGGCGATTGTATCTTATATAACTGTTGGAATACCAAGATATTTAATGGATTGTAGGGGGGTAATTTGTAAAAAGGACAATGATTATCGAAATAAAACAGAGAGCATTCTATCTCCAGTTACCTGGTACACAAGTACAAGTACAAGTGCAAGTAACTAACGCACGACCGCCTTCC
>JANSTU010006325.1:0-17022 GCA_027564075.1 Bolitophila hybrida
CGTATAAAGTGCGCCACGTCGATATTGGCGCACTTTATACGGGATGGTGTGCGAATTTTAATAATCTGCACGAATGGGCTCAAGAAAATCTCCATAACGCAAAACAAATGAAGAACAATGTGTAGGCTGGTGTTTTAGGAAATTATTGGGCCCAAAATTCCTCCGCCTCTGTTGAATTCTTAAAAATTTCCTGATTCAAACAATACCGGGAACCTTGAAAGATCTTCCGATCGCCGAAAGACAACGTCTGGTCTATCAACAGGATGATGCGCCAGCCCACTTTGGATTGAATTGGAATTGCTCAACAATAATTTTGACAGACATCCTATGGCATCCTCGATCGCCCGATTTGACACCACTCGATTTTTATTTGTGGTGTCGAAAAAAATACCATGTATGATCTCTGTGGAGCTGCACACGAACGAAGTATTACTCAATATTATTGAATCAGTATATCCGCCTTTCTTGGTCCTGCAATTTGCACCCTTAAGCATGTGTTTCTAACATAGGCATACCAAGTGAATTGAAACCGAGTGACTTAATATAGCCACGTTGTATGGGGAAAATTCCAAATTCTGCATACAGTACTTCTATATTACAGCATATTTCAGCATTATATTACAGTGATTTGTTACATGGGATATACAGAAGTTCTGTGTAACTGGAACCTTCTTCCCGTTATGGTTAAGCGTTCAGGACTAAATACAAACAAAAAAGTCACTAATAATAGATAACGTCATCGTCAACGTCAAAAATACCCACACACCCAAAAAGGCAACGTCATCATTTTTTAATTAAAAAGTAAATATGATCATTTTACTGGAAAAACCTACAAAAAATATGTTAAAATGGTTAGAAAATCGTGTTAGAGGGGGCTTTTCTTCATGACCAAGGCTAAATGAAAAAAATAAATAATTGAAATGAACTAAAAAAATTGCATATTTTTGAGAGAAATTATTCATTTTAAGATCTTTATTACATCTCTTCGGCAAACATAGTAAACTACCGAGGCTTACTTTAAGTGTGTGTATTATTTCCATTTAAGGGGTTATATACAGTTGTGATTGATGAAAAAAATCGATGTATTGCATATTCTTTAAGTTCTCGAGAAAACTCCCACAAAGTTTCATAACAATCGAATATTTATAGCGACTCATGGTGTGAGTAACAGAGAGCCTACGTAGCACTGCAAGACGATAAAAAGGCTGAAATAGCATGATTCCAACACACATACACTGCTCTTCCTGTAGATGTTTTAAAAGCTATTAAGCCAATTTATAAATATATGACGAAAAAAGAATGCATTATTGCATTTACACAAAATAACAACGAAAGTTGTAATCAACATTTTCCAATGTCGCCAAAACATTTTCCAGACATTTTCCGTTCAAATTGCAGCATATGCATCTGCTTGCATATTTAACAAAGGCATATTTTTTTTGAAGATCTTGGATGTACTCACGCTTATGTCACCAAACAGGACGAATCCCGTATTACAATTCCTGAGCAACGCACGCAAGTAGCCACTAAATAAGGAAGGATGGCTCGTTGCCAACAAATCGATGTTTTGGAGTCTGCAAATGATGCAGAAGGACTATACTATAATAGAATAGACGACTCAATGTAAGTTGAAATATATTTATTAGAAATATGAAAGAAACAAACTTGAAACACGATTATCTCAGAATTTAGTTGGTTTCGAAATTACATTTGCAGTGGACTCGATTACTAAAAAACTAGTAATCCAATCTACACCTAATTTATACCACTTATTTATGATAGTAATTAAACGAACGATTTTCATTTTCTTTGTAAACTTTTTATTATAGCAAAATATTGAAAAAAATAATATTAAAATGTTCGCCTATAACTATTTTATTATTTAATATTTTTTTAAGGAAAAATTTCAACAAGTTTTTAGAAACATTTAATATTCCACGTTGGCAAAAGATTTTGAATAAACATTTTTTGTGATGTCAAAAAAAATCGAGAAATTTTTTTCTTTTTGCGCAGTACAACTGTATACAACCATGTTACATTGAAGCAAAAAATCCGAATCATTAAATATAATCATCTGTGTCGATATACAGACTCAAACTATTTACAAACTCATTTTAATTAGGAATAAAATAAAAAAAAAATTAAATGTCTAGGAATTAATGGGCAGGAAAAGTTGTAAATTTAACACACAATTTAATTTTAAACTAGCTAACCAATGAGTTTCGAGACGAATCGAGTTACGTCAGTCCAAAAATATGTCCTTATCAATCCTTATCAATCATTTTAATAACTCAATAATAAAACATACAGTAACCTGTAACTCACTAAACGTGTGAAAGTGAAAAACAGAATAACAAATACTTGTCAAAAAATGGAGTAGGGGATTCCTGGTTTCCCTTTGGCTTTTTCTGACTTTTATTTCATCCACACCATGGGCTGAAAAGTCACGAGATTTTGCAATAGGTGGCGCCACTACAAAATTAAATTGACTCAGTTTGAAGGTCTCACTGTCATTCTGCTGTAATCACACTCAAAATTTTAAAATTTAAGGAAAAACGATTTTCGAACGAAAAAACTCCTAATAAAATCCTAAAATTTCTTAAAATTGATATATTTAGACATTTTAAACATTGTATGGTTTTAATATTTAATTATCGAGTACTAAAACTTTTAAAAGGCCTAAAATTACAAATTTTTGACTGTGAATACAGCAGAATCTGTATAAATTTTCATGACATTTAGAGCAATCGTTTACAAGCTACAGTCGTTTGAATATCGAAAAAATATGAATATCGTTTCTTGATCAAACATTGTTTTTTTTGATAGTAAATACTTTTTAACAATCATTTCAATGGTTGCTGAAATGTGTTACCATATCTGCTCCTCCAAAAAAACAGTTAATCAGTGTTTTGGTGAATTTAAAGCACCAAAGGCGCAAGTCACTTATAAAAGGCGAAAAGAGGATACGAATACGAAAATCCGAAATAAGGTTTGTCGAATGGTTTTGAATGCTCGTAAAGTCAAGTTGATGTTAGCTGAGGCCTGGATATCTTAAAAGATCAGGCGGGATTAATTTTACACGATCTTTTGAAAATGAAAATCTAAACAGAACGACGAAATAAAGAAAAAACTGTGCCAAATGGCCAAGCATAAAGTTTTGTGGCTCACAAGGCGAACCCCGGGACAGATTCATCACACCATCACGATAACACATACCGTCAAACAGGTCCTTGAAAGCGCTTAATTTTGGAATTTTCGTTTACGCGTAGGGCCTAATAGTTAATAAATAAAAAAAAATAAAATTGGATATCGTTTCAATAGACACACCTTTTTATCATTCATCCAAAAAATACATTTTTCAAGTGATTTCAGCTTTTGCGATCACAATAAAGAAATCGCTAGGACGATCACGTCGGAATGGATAATGCTTACAATACATCAAATGAAATTTTGCATTCAAATAATTTTGAATTAATTGATAAAATCTTGTATTGAAAATATTCTTTGTGTATAACAAAATAGAAATATAAATATACATACCATCCAGTTGATGTCACTAGATTTTCCAAAATCTTTCTGAAATAAAAAAGAAACATAAATTAGAAATTTAAGATTTTTTTTTACAAATTGTATATACTATATAATGTAATCTAATAATATCATTAATCTGATGATAATATGCCACGCCATGCACATCGTGTACCTCTTAATTCCGGCCACTCGTCTAATTAAAATACCTAACTGTTAATATATGTCGTTTTTTTTTCTTAATTCCGCTTCAACAAGAATTGACGATAATCTGACATCATCTTCACTGTGCGAGCTCATGATCTCCCATTAACAATAATAACATCTTTAACATGAACCGAAGGCGCGCGCATCGTGTGGCTGGCGGCACAAACAACGAACGGGAGAGAGAATAACATTGCGCGCGTGCAACTACAAAATATTATAATAATATTATAATATAAAAATATGTTACGTAAGGCCAAAAAACAAAGATTTATAAGAGGTATGTATATATATATATATTGTCTTGAACTATGCATATAGACATGCGCTGGGAGAAATTGAAAACACTCAAAAAATAGGTCTCACTGCAAATGCACGAGAGGTTCAATTCAATTATTCAATTTTTAAGTCAGTTTATAATATAAATAGTGTCTGATTTATCGTGCTCTGCCCATAAACTGTACATTAACTTTATAATGATCACAACCCAACGAGAAAATTATATATTCTCGAATAATTGATTTTGTAGATATAGAAAAAAAACACAAAAAATAGATAATTTATAGTTATCCGATATACATGATCATTGGGATCTGTATATTATGTTATTATGTACGTCAATATGTGTTTATTTAGTGAGCACATTTCTTGACGGGCAGCAATTTATGCGTAATTTTATTTTAATTAATGCAATTAAGAGTTTCGCCAGTCGTTCGTCGAATTTCTCACATTGCATTGGTTTTTCATCAAGTCCTTGACAACTACACTCTATATATTGGCTCTTGGTGTACGGTTAAAAAAGTTTGTACTTTTAATTTTTCTTCGATGCACGCCATTTCCCGACAAACGCAAATTGGAGCACTCGCGCAATTGCACATTATCGAGAGCGAATCGAATCGTAATCCGCTCGTTTTATTGGCAATACCCGCGAACGAGCATATAAAAATGAATAAAACATTGGCACTTAAAGTGGGAACGCTTGCACTCACACACACACACACACAAACACGCATTTCGTAAGTGTATCATCTTGCGCGTACGGCTCGAGTTACGGATACATTACTCTCATTCATCATCCGAAAGAAACATCTTGTTATCCAACTATTTGTGCGTGCGCATGTATCCAATATCCATCATGTATATATGGCTATATAATTATACATACATTGTGCGAGAGTATATATATATATATATATATATATATTTATATTATACATACCGCATGTCTTGTGTGTAATCAACGCGAGCGCAACTTGTCCATACTTGGATTTAAACATGAGCGCTGAAATCGACGAGACGATATAGTGTACAATAATTATATATTACATTATTACATATATAACATAAAATGCAGTATAATATATATATTAGTGCAATATATATGTGCGTATGTGTACGTTCAAATGATTCATTTACGGTCGCGTGCACGTGCGCTTATGCGATATACAATTAAAAAATAATATTTGCACATTATCAATTAATTTGAGAGCGTGTGATTTTCCGTTTTGAGTTATGACATACACACTCGCACACTTATTAATACATGCACTCAAGCCTCAATAATATATTGTGATTTTCTATGCGGGAAATGATGTAATTCAGAAAAAAACATATTTATATAGATATAAAAAAAAATTATATTTATTTTGAATCGTTTCTAATCTGGTTGCTAAATGTTTGATTTATTAAATTGAACGTTAATTGGATGAAAGCAAATTTTTAGAGAAAATATTAATATTCAAATATATTTTTTTAAAATTACATAATATTTAATTTGTTCGTTTTCTTCAATCTTACTTTATGAAATAAAAGGACAAATACAATTACATTACGTCTGTTTTTCGGGTTGTTCTTTTTTAAATTTTCATTATCTTTTTTATTTTTAATACTACATAAAACTCTCCAACTTTGCGAACAAGATTTTTAAATTCTATTTATTAATCTATTTAATTTGCCCAAGTCATAAAATATTGGTTATTATGTACAGGTTATTATGTACAGACATATAGACAGCCTTTTCAGATGTTTCAAAACATTTTGTGAGTTTAATTATTCACTCAGTCAATACCGTTCATCAAGTTTAAAGCTTCTTACGTAGAATTAATCACAGAAGAAGAAACATCCAGTAGCCTTTTTAGATTTTCAGATCGGGAATTATTCATGATGACATCTATTTATGTTGGCAGTGGTGCACGAACTCACCGAATGCGATTATAATTAGAGTGAAAACTTGGCCGCAGTGCTCCTTGTGATCTGAAATCCGTTTTTTACACTGATCAGACCCGATCCTAGCCCACTCGATTTAGAATATTTCCGATACTCAAAGCTTTGTTCGAAAGAGTCGATCGGAACTTGAAATCGAGTTTATTATTTTATTCACTAATTTTCATTGCCGCACTCAATTCAGAGCAAGTAGTTATTGACCTTACGCCGATGTTTACATATTTTTGGAAATTATTGTTTGTGAGCTTTGAAACAAATTCCATGATTTCATTTAGTGACCAAAGCACAATAAGAATTGGATATGTAGCTGTGTGGTAGCGGTAGAGTAGTGGTCTAGGTTATTGTCTCTTAACCCAGGGCCCGTGAGTTCTTAGACAGGTACAGACATGAAATTGTTCATCACAAAATACTTATGTATTTATTACTAGGATATTTTCACGGACTCGCAATAATGTTAGGATGATAACATCAACATTTATGTTGCCGAGAAGTGCCTAGTTTGATCGTAATTGCAGAGGAGGCCCATAAATCAACTTTGGTTTTAAGCCAAAAATGTATTTTATTATTTTAATTTTTTATTCTCACCAATCAGTGGTTTAATAATTACGTCAAATTTACCTTATTTCGACGTAATTGAAGAATTCTGCCTATATACGACGTATATAATGACTTCTAGCCATGCAGAAAAACATACTCTCTCGGCACGGTATATGTAAGACCATAGAAACCCCGTTTTTCCGATCTCCTAATCAGAAAGTAGAGAGGAATATATGTCGGTAACCCATGAAGAGACCTCTAACTAACACAAAACATACCTGTATTTCACAGATTAGAACACACCTTCAGGGATCATTATATTAGATGTCAATCCACGAAAACTAAGAGATGGTCTCATTGCATGCTAATTTGAGATACTATACTGCGACTATACGGCCTAAGGCTCGCAAATGTTGGTTGGGATGTAATAATATTAATAAAAAAAATTGAACGTCACGAAGACTAACTACAGACTAGAAACCATGATCATGAACATTTAGTCATCTTTAAAACAATACATTTCTAACTCAAAATCAAAAACTGACAAATTATTGTGTACATGGAAGTCCTTTTATTTGAAATCGTTTTAGTTTGTACGCGTAATCAAATGTCCGAGGAAGTACATATGAGCCGAAGTTCCAAAAAAGAAGGGGTCAAACATGCAATGGATAAAAATCAAGATATAGACTGGTTTTACTCATTTGGATCAGTGGCTCTATATTTCCATTCTCAAAACGTTTGTTTAAAGTTTTGAATGGGCTTTTGTCTGTCACTTTAAACTACATATACCGCTTACATATTTTTTTTTTATTTTTATACAAAACATTTCTTAATCCACTCTTGTCCGCCTACGCCATCACAACCTATTTTTACCGAAATATTGTCTAAACTTTGAGGTCATGCTAAGCCCTAAAAGTAATACATTTTTTGGCCTGCTCCAATGCACATAAAATAATTTAAAGATAATGAGAAAGCTGATGTGTGTATTATAAAGCGCTACATTTTGATATTTTCGTTAAATATTTGTTTTCAATGTGGTTTACAGATGGTCGTGATGTTTAGATAATCAGTTTTTGTGCGCTAGTTCTCAGTTGCATTTCTTGTTTAATTTTGGAAACATTTTATACTTTTACTATTATTTTCGGAACAGTTTAGAGACTTTGAAACCTGTCTTATATTGTCAATATGTTATACTACCAGGAGGTTTTGACATTTACTTTTACAATTTTCTACAGCGTATTTTACAGGATTGTCATATCCAAGTATTCTTGACTTCGATTTTACATTACAAGCCAAAAAAGTGAAAAACTGTTTCACATTACACTATTACTATTCAGTTTACTTGTAATTTCAAACTGGAAGATTAGTTAAAAAAAATTGAAATGTTAAACAGATTACATGTATTTGTGTTGAAATAAGAAGACAAAATTACGCATGCGATATTCAAACTGTCGGACCATTTTGGGAAGAAAAGAGATAAAATAATTCTAAAAAAATATATTAAATATAATTTATAAACACTTTTTATACAAACTTTAAGTTCCTTAAAAGGGTTTTAGGGGTTGTAGACTATCAAAAACCTAATATTGACTATAAAATGATCAGTGAGAAAATGTGAAAATTATGTTGTTTTTGTTCAGCCCAATAATGTTTGAGGACGTTATTCAATATTTTTCAAATACATTTTCTAAATTACATTGTTTTTTATTTAAGTAATTTGGTGATCATCAAATTGTGATATTAATAATAACAGCCTAAAGAAAAAATTTAAAATTTAAAAATACTACAAAAAATGAATATAGTAAAAGTTAAAATACACCTACATAATTTAGATCATGAGAATTAATTAGTCTATTTATAATAAATTACATACGGTTTAAAAATAATGTATAAACATTAGGAAAATTACATAGTACGCATGCTAATACAAATTAGACATTATTATTACTATATATTTTTGGAAGCTAGGTCGTTCTAGTTTGGTATATAATATTTGAATAGTAAGTAATACATAATGTTGCTGTACAAGTTCAATTCACCCACGCACACAATATACACACATACAAATCCTAAAATGTGTACTATGTATACTTGCAATTAAATTTAATTCAATTGAGGTAATTTGCTATTCGCGTGTATGTACGTGTGTGATTGTACCGCAATTGTAATGCACTCGATTACCTAACTTTGCGTAATACGCCGAATTCAAGAGCGCATTGTTACAGAAATTTTGTGATGAGAACTGGAGCAGACTTGCCGCTGTCGAGCTCCGAGACGCACGCTTATAATATATGTATATTGTTATTAAATGATATTGCTCGGCGCGTATGGAAATGAGCCTACAAAATATAAGTATACACGTAAAACCACAAAAAAAGTACTCACGCGATTTACCGAGCCGTACATGTGCTCCTCATTTGGCAACAGCCATTAGTTTGAGCGCGTATATTCTTGAAATTCAGATTGAGATGTAAAAATGTCGCAAAAAAACTCGTCATTTATATCTAAACGTACTAATTATGACATTCAACTTTACGGTGGGAAAATTGGGAAATCCGTTCACGATATGAAAATTATATACATACAGACGGTGATGTCAATTGTTTCTGTTCGGAAATATTTTGTCATAATGACGTGGGGGAGTTCCTTTGAGACAATTGAATTTCGAGCGCGCTGAATTTTGTGTATTTACGACCTATACGTGAGCTGTGCACAGGTAAATATATAGTACGAGTATATACAAATAGAATTTAGAATTGTATCGAAATTCATGTATTTGTATATATTCGTGTCTTTGAAAATCGCACCTGTGGAAATCGTATCTATTGTTTTTCACGGCTGCCTTAGTTCCCGTCGATTATGCTGAAATTGCGTATTTTTGTTCTTCAAACATTGAGAACAAATCTCACACACAAATAAACAATTACGCCATTAAGTCCTATATACAATTTTATTCGCATGTTTACTTGCACTTGTTTTAAATTATAAATACTGTTATTACTTATATATTGAAATATAACTGTTATTGCAGTGCACTCTATATATATATATATAGATTTACGGAAACATATAATTTTCAAATGGCGAAAATCGCTCGCAATTCTAAACCACATACACACAATAAATTATCCATCTCCTCCAAACGATGGTGGTTTTTACTGCGAGGAAAGCCGCGCTGACTCCGCGAGCAATTGCTCTGCGCGTAAGTTGCAAGTTACACTTCGATTCATTCACATATAATCAATTTTAGAAAATTTCACTTTTCTTTGATGTAAAATCGTGTGTATATAATAAACAAACACGTATCGCCGTATATAATATACGCTTATTTATCCGTAGCCGCGAAGATATGATTTTACAAGATCGCTGAAAGAAATAAATTATTTGCATTTGATTCGAATAGACTCTTGAAGAAAAAGAATTACGACAAGACGGAAACCGCCAAACGAAATTTCTCTCATTGCGCGTAAGCAAGCACGGGTTTATTGAAGCATATCGATGGTAGTTCTTAATATTATATGTTTATATTAATATATATATATATATACTATATAAAATGTATAATTATAAATTTATTTCGAGTTAGGCTTTTGAAAAGATATTAAGATGCGGTTTATATATGCATAATTGCAGTTTCGAGAAATTGTAAAATGAAAACCCGATGAAATATTTTTCGGATGTCTTCTAATTATTATTACGGTTTTAATTGGTAATATAAAATAAATGAAAGTATTTATTTTTGTTTATATAATGGTTTTGTTTTTTAAAGCTTTTTATTTTTATAATAATTTTATATTAAATTGAATTATATATTATTATAGCTTGATTGGCTACTTTTTAAAAAAAAAATTATTTGTACAATTTTTGAACCTGGCGCTACCGATCAATGTTATAGCTTTGATCGGTAGTGCCCTGTTCAAACAGTAGAATTTCAATTTTTTTTTTAAATTTTAATATTTAATTTTATATTTGAAAAATGGGAATTTTTGAACCTCAATATGTTTTATATTTTAAGTCAATTGAACCCAAATTAGGCCATAATCAGAAAACATCAAAATCAAACGATGTTATATAATTCGGACAACATTGTTGGTACACAGATTATTATTGGCCTCAATATTTACCCGTTCTGCTCTTTCGATTAATTTAACTTAATATTTTTGCCTAAATACGGGTTTTCCAATAAATGTTTTAGCGAGTTTGTATTTAAATTAATACTTTTATTTCTTCAATTATTTTTTTATAATTATTATAAAATTTAAAATCACCTTAAAAGAGATTTAAAAGGAACATATGATAAAAAAATATTATAGAAAGTGACAGACGGAAAAATTATATAATGACCAGGAAGTAAAACAATATTCCGAAATTCTGATGTCATGTTTGTATCCTAAATAAAACACATTTAAATAAAAAAATTATTACTTATTTGGGGGTTTTGATCTTCAAATTTCACGATTTTCGAAAAATGTGAATATTTTATGGTTAAATCAGAAAATCGTGAAATTTGAGGATCAAAACCCAAACTTAAAGATTTTTTATTTTATTTTTAATAAAATGTGGTTTTTAAAGTTTTTTTAAACAATATCAATTTAATTTTTTTTATTTAAAAAATAGTTGTTTTCAGAATGTTATTGGATTTTTACCGTAAAATTTTATGATTTTGGATTTCATACATAAAATCTACGATATTTTGGATTATTATTAATTCGGGAATATTAGATGTGTGGATTTTATTTTTTTAGTAAATATTCACGATTTCTTGAATTTACAAAATTAATTCTTAACTTTTGCATTTATACAATTTTATCAAATAATGGAAGAAATCAAGACTTTTTGATTTAGTGAAAAGTATTGATGAAATATGTGTTATGAATAGTGCCATGACTTTAAAAAAAAAACACAAAATACAACATGCGCATTTTCAATGATTGGTCTCTTTTTTGTGAAAATACAGATTGATATTGGATTTTTTCCGCAAAGCTTCAAGATTTTGTATTTTTTAACCAATATCCAATCTTACGATATATTTTAGGATTAATAATAATTCTGGCATATTAGATATTTGGATTTAAAGTTTTGTACGATTCACGATTTAAAAAAAAATGTAAAAAATGAAGACTTCTGTTTTTTTTTTATTTTTACCTTAAATCTTTACAATAAAAATCTACGATTATTGGATTATTATTATATCTGAAATATTAGATGTTTGGATTTTATTTTTTTAGTATATATTCTAGATTTTTAAGCTTTAAGCTTTTTTAAGCTTTAATATTATGGATTTTTGGACAGATGTTTTAAAGAGTTCGATTTTTGGATTATTTTTAATTCGGGCATAATAGAGATGTATATTTTGATATTGCCAATATAAAGATTTGTTTTGTTATTAAAAAAAACACAATTTTCAAATTGTTATTAGATTTTTGAGCTTTAAGATTTTGGATTTTTTTATCTGGTAAAATAAAAATTACGATTTTTGGATAAATGTCTTAAAAAGACTGATGTTTGGATTATTTTTAATTCGACATAATATAGATGTTTGGATTATTTTTTTTTAGGATTTACGATTTAAAATTGTAAATAATCAAGACTTTTAATTTTTTTACTGTAAAAAATCACGATTGCTTTTATAGGTTTTCAGCAAATATATAAGTAAATACTTTTGTTTGTTTATTACAAATTTCTTGATTTTACCTTAAACCCTAATAAATTTCATTTCATATTTTTTAGAGACCTAGGCACCATTTATCTTTTAAAAATAAATAATTAAAATGTTTTAAAGATTTTAACAATATGATAAGTTTTTTTATTTAAAAACTCAATATTTTCAAATTTGCTAAAAATAAAGACATTTTTAATGTCGATTTCTTGATTTTACCGAATCAAAATTTAACATTCTTAAGATATCAGCAAATGACATAGATACTTAGGCAACATTTAGTTTTAACAAATGAAACATTTAAACGATTTAAACAATTGAAATATTTGTTTGTTTTTATTGTAAAAATGACGATGTTTTTTACTTTTTATCTTTACGATAAAAAACTAGCGATTTTCAAATTGAAAGATTTTGGATTTTTATTAAACTATAAAACATTACGATAAAAACTAAAATCAATATTAATTCGGGCATATAAGATTTTATAATTTTTTTTATTAAAATTTACGATTTAAAAACAAATTTGTAAAAAACAAGACTTTTGATTTTTTAATGTAAAATTAACGATTTATTGATTGTACATAATTACTATATTTACGATTGCATTTATACGATTTTAGCAAATGTCATTTAGCTTTTAAAAATAGTCATAAATACATTAAATAAAAAAACATAAAATTGTATTAAAGCTTATATTTTGAACGCATTTTAAAGTAAATTAACAAGAATAAAGTCTAGCTGTATTTTTTAGGATTGTAGGGCTGACTATCCTAGTATACATTCAACTTTTATTTAGTATTGTATTCAGTCTAAAAGAATGCCATAAATGCAACAAACTATATTTTCTGCTAGCTTTGTATGCATGTTCATTATTTTATAGTGTTTATTGCACATAAAATGGACTTTTTCTGCATTCCTGTGCAGGAGGCTGATGTATTCCCTTCGGATGCAGAATGTTAAACAAACGGTCGAAAACGACTAGGTAAAAGTATTTAGCCTTATCATACTCTAGTGGCTAGCCTAGTGGGTTAACGCGTTGGCCTGTCTTATGGGAGGTAGCACTTTAAATCAGTAGGTTCCTCTCTCTATTAATAGCCTATTTGTGAAATATTGAGGGAGACGATAATCTACATTTATATATGGATAATACCAACTAATCAGACATTTTATGAGAATATATGAAAACTGAGCAGGAGCTATTCTATTCAAAAATTCCATAAAAAACTACACTCGAACGATAAAATCATATTAAAAAACTCACTCTTGGTAAATAATTTTGCACACAATTTACAACTCAATGGAATTTTGCAAGAAGCGCATAGCAAAATGAGGAAGATCATCTCGAAGAAAAATGGTGAAATTGCACCCAAGACAGATATAATAGGCTTAATGTGCGCATTTACGTTGTTGGTGAGCACACGATAATAGACATATACTATATATATTTTGTATATATACTTAAATTCTATATACCATAAATATTGTGTGTGTATATTGTAAATAAGTGCTTTAACGCGACCGCGCAAATTGTTGAATGTGCTCGCGCGTGCGATAAACCAAGCGATCAGCGAGTGTGCCCGCGCGCGTAAAGTGAAAGAAGCGCGTGCTAGCCACTACTATCATTATAAATTAAGTGCATGGTCGCATAGTTATATAGAGTCAATGTGTGTGTGTGATGTGTGTTTATGTATGTGTGCACAAAGAAAATACGACATTTTACTAAATTGAACAAGAAAATGTAAATTACATTCAAAATATATAGAGGTGCACACACGCAAATAGATTCAGATTATATGTGGTACGGTATGCACTCGTTCTTATTGTGCAGTTTCTTTGTGTATACAGATACATTTCTCTAGAAAACTCTGCAAATGTATATATGTATATATATATTGGCGATAGGAAATGAATGATCTTCGAGGCAGAGCCATAAGGACGCGCTTTGTGTGGGCACTCGCGATTTAAGAGCACACGCGCGCGAATGAATAAATCTAGCTTCATTTACCTATGTGCTCTACATGATTATGGTGGGCTCTCACACACACACACAAAAATACATAAAGTCGATTTATAACTGTGCTCGTCAGAACAATGTCTCCGTGTTTACATACTCAATATACAATTTATCTACGTGCGCGTACATCTTATTGTATAGGCTCGACCTTTTTACCAGAGATCGAGAAATGATCGCTCACGCACTCGCATCGTATTACATTGACTTTGTTTTCAGAAAAATACACGTCATACTTACTATATATATATTCCATAATCCGAATTAATCCCAGAAACACCTGAATTAATTACATCAAATTATGAAGCTATTAGACATATGGAATTATTCAGTTTAATATCATATATGTATGATTCATCTTCTCGTTGGCGTGCGCGCAATAGAAGAAAAAACCACTTTATAATTATAGACATTTCGAAATTGCTGCGTTATGCGAGCACGAGCATATTATACTGAAATCATCATATAGCTCTGTGGGTATATTGAAAAAAAACCTCACACACATACATAGTTACAAATGCTTACAAAAAACTAACAAACCAATAATTAAAGCACTTATTTCTGATGGACGTTCGTAAATATCAATTAAATGTAATATATATACATATGTGCCGATCGACAAAAGTGCGTTTTTGTATAAAAAGTGAGCGATCTTCAATCTACGCATTAATGAGTGTTTTTTGTGATCTTCATTCGATCATGCATATATTTGGGTGTGTGTGTTTGTGTATCTTCAAGCAAGTATAATTATGTGTAACACAACGCAAAATGCCTTGGATTTTGAGTGTTTTTTCATCTGTGCAACATCAGCACGAAGAGCGGTGGGAGGAAGCGTAATAATCTCAAAGAATACATACGTACGTTAGTATCTGGAATATTTAGAAAGTAAATCCGTCGCGTTGTCTTCGCGCAATGCTTTCATTGATAATAATATTAAAATTAAACCTGTCAATTCGTTTGTGTTCAACGGCATTAAATGCAAAAAAACACAAAAGTCACTGTGTTTGCTGCGCCGCAAGTCAATTCAATCAGGTGTAACGAGATAAATAATCGAGAAAATGTATAAATAAGCCTCTTTTACATAACGAGTGGTTCGAACTGCTTGATTAAGCACTCGCGATTATCGTTTTCGGTGTATTTATTTATTGTGTGCCATACACATCAAGGAACGTGAGTGCCACAGCAACTTGCTGCGACATAAGGCCAGGACTTGAGTTTGAGCAGCCACAGTCTCATGTTTCGCGCGAACGCATATATATATACTATATATACATAAATACAATTAATTACACACGCCGGGCTAATTAAGAGAAAAATCGAATCAGAGATTCTTTCTTTTTCACATATTGACGCTGCCGTGCGGTTCCATAAAAGGCGGAACCGTGCAATTTTTCAGCATCATTGAAGTGCGTGCGCGCGCACGGCTGCTTGAATATTCATTTATGCGTTCATTGTATACACATACACACACACATTTTAAATCAAGTAATTATATCACCCCGAAAATGTCCACTTGAAAGTACTGCCATTAATTGATTTTTAATGCGATTTGGTAGTAACCATAACACGACTTGTCTTTAAGATGGTACGTGCGTGTGTGCACTCGTGCGTATACAATCTATATTCTTTTGTAACGCGGAGACACAGGTGAAAAATGAACTTTTAAACAGGTGAGGAAAGCAAACAAAAATGCTGCGTGGCTATTTGATGTGTGTGTGTGTGCGGTGCGTGGTTCAGCGATAATGTGATTTTAATAAAGCAATATAACATTTTATAACAAGGCACTTAAATCTGGTAAAATAAAGTTTTTTCTAAATATTTTTTGTTAAAAATTATCGCAATTACACATTAGTCATGTATGGAGCATTCTCTGGTGAATGGAACAATTTAAAAAAGGTTTTCATTTAGGGCTCGTTTCAAACATGCAGTACATCTTCGGTTCTATTAATCATATTTTCAAATGTAAAAAAAGATGTTATAGTATTTTTGTCACGCTTTCTAATACAATTAATAACATTTAATTTTTTTTAAATAATTTATTTTATTCTCCTTTTTTAAAAAATAATATTATTAGAAGATAATTAATAACCCACTCAAATAAGTGGACTGAGGCGAAAAAACCAAAAAAAACATACATTCTGATGCATATAGCAGCGTAATGTGCATTTTAGTCGAATTATTAATTTGTTTTCTTAGACTTGCATTATGTTGTGGCATTGCGATGTCGGACATTAAAGCAGCGATGCAGTAATTGAAATTTTTCAAAAAAATCGGTATGTAACAATGTCACGTTTAAAGATTTCATGACAAATTTGATGTTATATTTTTGAAATATATTTTTTCGAAGAATTTTGTAAAGTTTAAATGTTTGATTTTTTGAGTTTCTAGTGATTATTTTACGTGGATTTTGGTGCGCTTGCCTGCACCAAGAACAGTGCCTGGAAGAGAAACACACGTTCCGTACATCACTGACGATAAAACTCAATGCGAGTTGACGTTGTCGGAACGAGTATTGCCTGAGCAGCACACTTGGCTTAATCGAAAATGTTTTCTGCATCATGTCTACGCGTCTATTTAAATGCCGAAAAATAGTTTTTTCATGTAGTAATTGATTGTCTTCCGAATACATTTTAGATAAATATGTAGACAAAATTTTGTAGTAAAAAAGTAAGAAATCTGTTATTAAATGATGATGGTCTTTCGAGCTCGTTTAAGAATATATTACTGGAGCAAACGTAGAAAAAAAATCATTCTGTAAAATAAATGTCTGACCAAACAAAAAAGTTAACACATCACTCAATAAGTCCGTAGGATAACTAAGAAAAACACATTTTTTTTGGCAAAATTCGATCTTATTCAT
>JANSTU010006336.1:0-17017 GCA_027564075.1 Bolitophila hybrida
TGATCGTGTCGATATGCAATTTTTAACGCACGATATACACGCTTGATTTGAGTTGTCCCATGCACAGAATCGCTACCATGGTGATTAGTCCTAGTGTTTATGGTTGGAGTGTTGCTGGGAAGCATACTCTTTGGACAAATGTCAGATAAGTGTCTATTTGTCTATTATTGTGGGTGCAACAACTTCTGGAGTGTTCCTTGTGGCATATGTGCTGGCGATGGAAATGGTTGGACCTAGCCATCGTTTGTTCGCTGATGGACTGTCGGATGTTGCAGATCGCATTGACACTGCCCGGAGTTCTGTTTATGTGCTTCTATTGGTTCATACCAAAGTATGCACGATGGCTACTCTCAAAGAAACGCAAGGATGATGCAAATATGATACTAGAGAAATCAGTCAAAGAGAACGGCGTCAAGATTCCATAGGAAGTGTACGATAATTTGATAGAAGAGCCAAAGGAAGAAAATAACGTAAAGACTCGTTCTTCTTGACCAAAGACAATTAAAAAAAAAATAGTATGTTTAATTGAAAAGCATTTAATAATTTATTGTGATTGTTTATATATAAAATTATTTTTTATAAACGTTTAGTGTTATTTAAAAAAATCAATTGCTTCAAAAATTAAAAAAATATACATTTTTTAAGCTAATGAAAAAAACAATAACGTGCCAGATCACTCGTACATATTGTTTCTCAAGATTCTTCTAATTATTCGTTCTAAAGCCTTCAAGCAAACATGTATGAATATTATTTAGCTTTGAAGTAGAAAATGATTTAAAAATAAGAATAATATATGTATTGAAAAAAAAAACTCTCATTGTATCACACCAGTTATGAATAGAATACTGACCAGTAATTACCAGTACCGTACCTGTATACTGTACTTTTAATATTTTTATCAGAAAATAAATAAAATCCAGAAAATAGATTTTTGGTTTCTGAAAAAAATATTAATTTCTAATAAATTTACATAATGATTTTCTACAAATAAATAAATAATACTTTTGTTCAAAATAAAATAAATAGATATTCTGTATTAGAGTCTACGCCTCGGCAGTGGTAATTTCACTTGTGTCCTCCTCCTCCTCATGGAAGTTCCTTTCAGTCGCAAATACATGACAACACTGTGCAGACTTAGATTCGGGCGGTTGCCATCTTTTACAAATTAATATTAATTAACCATGATTCGAATGCGGAAACTCCACCGATACAATAGATCATATTTTATTTCACTGCCCTCTCACAGACTAACCTCTTCGCGAAATTAAACTTATATTTTTTACCCGGCTTGTGCAAAAAATAGACTAATAAACTAATAATAATATAGTGCTAATATACCCAATCAGACAATGGCAGCAGTATTGTGAATTACTCTCATTATCATTTGGGATATTATAATTTCCTTCCACAATTTAAAACACATGCGCAAATGTGACATTTCGCAACAGCGCAATTGTTTATGAAAGTAATATATATTTTGTATGTGTATACTGATCGGATACCAAATGCTCCCGATGTCCTGGAACCGATGCAACGAAACCATCCCCAATGGACAATGTGCTGCGAAATGACGATGCCCGGATATACACAATGAGGCCAACAACTCCACCAAGGGCGTTCATTATGGACATGAACTTGGCGCTATGTCCGGGCTATATGGTGTATGCGACAAAACCTCCCATCCGAGCTCCCGTAGCTTCTGACGAGTCACCAAAGATGTGTGTGGCCTGGCGTTGTCCTGGTGGAACACTACACCCTTCCTATTGGCCAATTCTGGACGCTTCTGGTCAATCGCCTGCTTCAAGCGGTCCAGTTGTTCGCAGTAGATGGTAGAATTGGGCGTCCGGCCATATGGGAGCAGCTCAAAGTGGATGATTCCTTTCCTTTCCTGGCCGTCAATCCCGGCTTGCCCACTGTTTGGGACGATTCACCAGCCTTCGACCACGACCGTTTTCGCTTGATATTGTCGTATGTGATCCATTTTTTGTCGCCGGTCAGCATCCGCTTCAAAAATGGGTCGAGTTCGTTCCGTTTCAGCAGCTTATCGCAGGCGTTGATTCGGTCCAGAAAGTTTTTTTGTGTCAAGTCATGCGGCACCCAAACATCATGCTTTTTTTTGTATCCAGCCTTCTGCAGATGGTTTAAAATTGGTGTGGTGACTAACTCCCATCTCCTGGGCGATGTCACGAGATGTTGATCGGTATTCATCATCACAGGACTTCCGCCGTCTGGCTTATCCATGGTGTCGTTTTCACCGGCTCTGAATCTTCGAAACCATTCCTCCGCGGTTCGAAGTACCATCTTCCAAAACACCATTAATCTCACGGAACGTTTATCTAGCGGATTTGCCTTTAACGAATGAAAACTTCAAAATCGAATTATCGAATTTCGGCGTTAGTGAACTCCATGTTTACACGTCTATAACTTTTAAACGCAGTATCCAAACTAATCATGCATAGCGTCGTTTTGTAGGTTATGTCAGACCTTTCAAATGATGTATAGTATTGCCCGATACGAGCTCTGTGGCGCTTTGTACACAGCCGCGAAATTCAAAAGACAAAAAGGCGGTAGGAAGATATTTGACAACCTTATATTATTACCATTTTCTTGTTTAGCGGGCCAAATTACATAAGAACAAAATAGTGAAAACACAAAAACACGCCTAGAGATATTAGTAAAAAATGGTGTAATTTAAACACATATTTGCATGAATTGCATCATCATTTACTGGTTTTCAGAAAATGGTGCAATGATATAAACGCATTACTTGTATAACATTTACTAAAAATCAGTAAATGTTAGTATTTTTTTAGCGAATGAATGACACCTACAGTTAATGTTTTTCAGTAATTGCTAGTGTTAATTAAGAGAAATATTTTTATGAATTACACCACCCATATTTACTAAAATACAGTAAAAGTCAGCGTGATTTATTCGCATTATTTACTAATTTTCAGTAAATTCCGTTGTAATTTCAGCATATTACTTGCATGAATTACTCCTAAAAACAACCACACCAAATCTTGCAACACTAGAAATATAGAAATTTTGTACCATTTGTACCATCTCAAATCCAAAAGATATGCTAGTTCGTTATTTTATTTTATGTTAAAATATTTTAATTTGATTTATCAATTTTTATTTTTTTAAATTTAAACGTTATACTTTTTATATTGTAAAATCATCGGTTCTATCTATTTATTATTCAATACATTTTAAGGATTTATAGGTTTTATTTATAATAAATTCGTTTTTTTTTCTTCAATTTTTTAATAGAAATATTTTAGTAACTCCTGTTTTATATATTCAAAACATTCTTTAATTATTTTTCGATTTTTCTATAACTATTTTATTTTAAAAACATTGATTTTTTAATATAATAATATAAAAAAAAATATTTTAATTATATTTAAATTGTTATCACACCGGTTCTTAAAATCTTTTTTTTATTCAGAATAGACTAGGGGCCGTAAGCATGAACCCAGTTACAGACATAAAGCAATCCATCACAAAATGTTCACGTATTTGCGACTAAGGTAAAAAACAGTAAATGATTTGAACAATATTTTCAGTAAATACTAGTGTAATTTAATCGCATTATTGGCATGAATTAATTGTTGGTGAGTTTTATTAGTTTTGCTTGAATTTTACTCTCATTTACTAGTTATTTTCTGAATTTTTGACAATTTATTTTTGGTTTTTCATACCGCCGTTTATTTTTTAGTGTTTGGTTAATGTCTAGTACTGGCGCAAAATATCCTCATAATATTTGTTATTTACTTTTCAAAAAAAAAACTTTTATCATAAATGTAGACTTGCAATGTACATCAATCATCTCCTTATGTCTTGTCTACCTGTCACGCTATCTATAATAGATCTATGCATCACCCGAGAAAAATACCACCAGCTGATAGTTAGTATAAAATAGGAAAAAAATCTTCAGATAACATTTTATAAGGAAATATTAGCTAAAGCTAAAATATTTGGAGACTTTGAGATTTTTTTTAAATAGTTCAATGTTTATCGTCTGCGCTCGACGTCGATTACATTTAAGGGGTTATGTCGGTTTGAAGCCCAATAGAGGGGTTTTCAAGATTTTTCAGTGAGTACATTTTTAAATTATAATCCGCAACAAATATTTAAAAAAAATCGAACAGATATAACCTCTTAAAAGGGACAAGGTTGTTTTAATCAAACAAACTTTCATTTAGAAAGTTATAAGAGTCTAGGAAAAAGTGCAGTTGATTTTTCATAACGTCATCAAAACATTTGGAAATTATAGGTCGAAAGTCCTTCAGATCAAGTGAACGAGTGTTTTTATGGATTGTAAAAATTCTAGCACGTTTCCAAGAATGTGGAAGAAGAAATGGAATTTAAGTATGAACGTATCAATAAAATACGTTATAATAATAATAATTCATCTAAAGGTCTGGGTGCAATAGACGATGAAAATGATGACAAACAAAAAGCTTTTTTTCTTAGTTGGCTTTAATTCTTGCAAATATCTTTGAATATAACTAGCTTTAATTGTCGCTAATTTGCTTTAATTTTAGCTAGCTATTAAAATGCGTCCAAAATCGACTTTAATTCGGTTTTAATTTGGTTATCGTGAGCCCGCCACTTACTTACCACCATAACCATCGAATCGCATTCGAAGCGCTCGAGACTCTGCCACACATAACCTCATTGATGATATCAACAATTATCCTACCACCACTTTTAAGGAGACCATCTCATTTTCGATAAAACTTCAAGGATTACCAGTTTGAGAAGCGTATTTTGAAAATTCGACCGTTTTCTATGAACATTTCAGTAGTCGCTGAATCCGAATCTAGAGTCAGTATTTAAATTTCAAATTGGAGGATCTAAAATCGCGGATTTTTTTTGTCGATTTGTCTGTTTTTGTTTTAAAATTGTAATCATACACAATTCATGGTCGCTGAATTCGAATCTGGAAACAGATTTTTTAGATATTTTTTTGGTCGCTGAATTTGTATCTGGAGTCAGATATTTGCAATTCAAAATTTCGGACATCTGTTTTCTATAAAAATTGAAATCGTACCTATTTGAAGGTCGCGGAATTTAAATCCGGAGTCAAATTTTCACAATTCGAAGCAGAACTACTAAGCCTTCAGCTCCCGGAGCATCTGGCGGGTCACCAAAGATGTGTGTGGTATGGCGTTGTCCTTATGGAAGATAATTCGGCCTCTGAAAAAATAAGATAAACCTTGACAGACAGTTGATGCTATTAAGTCAGTTGTCACAATAGCAAAATGGCACAACTGCCCTAACTAACTCTGCCTCTTGTCCGATAATCTTGGGCGAGCTGATGGATAGAAGATAATGTTCAGGGTTCTAAGAAGAAAGGTAAATCTCTCACTGAGTAGAGTGACAAGGAAAATAGGAGACTACCAACAGGAAAAAACGGAAGCACTGATAATCACATCTTTTCCTGACAAAAAACCGCAGTTGAAAACCAGTGAATTCTGCGAACATTGACGAAATATGCGTTTTATAACACGATTCGAAAGATTTGACGAGGCCTTTAATATAAAGCAAATAATGTCTGCAAAAGATTTATTCCTATGTTTTATTAATCATGCAGATCGTATGCTCTGGTGTTTTTGGTTTATTTATACATATAATATGCCAAAGTCGACAAGCAATCCATTTACTCGAACCTGTTCCAACACCGGGGATAAACCGCGCACGCGTCAGAAATATTGTACGCACCAGCATTGCTGTCTAATAATTATTAAAGTACATTAAGTTATATTTATGATAAATGAAGCCGATATCTCAAAGTGGTCCTGAGGGCACACGCGCGAACGTTTGCAGTAATGCCATGATGGCTTGTACCCCTTGTCGTATAAAATATACGCGCGTTCCGCTTTTGAGTGGGTTAAAGGGTTATAAAATAAATATGAGTGACTGTATAACATATAAATCCAAGAGGAACATGATATTTCGATTTTGTTGTGACATGAAATCAATTTATCATTAAACTTGGGTTTTGTTTCTCTCTATGTGTGTGTGTGTGTGTTTATATATTTTATATATGGCTGGGTATATTATATATTTGAATATTAGCCTTGGGGAGGGTTTAATATCGAGCACATTGGCTTTGGCATAATCATAATTCATATAAAGTGATATTTATTCGAATTTGAAATGTACATATTGCGTTGACATACGAGAAATGCCTAAAGTATGATAAATGCCATAGAATAAAAGCAATGTTATTATTTAATGCAATTTAACCGTGCGTGCGGAATCGCAAACGGAGTGAGGTTAAATATAAAATATATAAAGTCGATAAATGCAGTGATATATGTATGGTATACATATTTATGTGAGAAGGTGCACAAATTGAAAGCCTTGTTCTGTGGCATGTATATTTAAATTAAATGCTACTATACTCGTATATATGTTATGCGTTCGTATGTAGTGTATTGATTAAAAGCTCATGATATATTATAGTGCGGAATGCATTCGTATTCGCTGGCTTTATCTGTCTATGCTCGGCCGCGAGTAGTTCGTACATATATTGCTTTGTATTGCATACGCACCTTGATATTCATATATATGCACAACAAACACATATGGAGAATATATATACATATAGTACCGTAATCCCCTTTGATTTAGAGTCATGATGTGTGTCGAATTTGCTGTGTACAAAGCGTCTTGTTCATTACGATTAAATAATTGTTTGTAGGATTTATTTGATTGTGTCGCAGGCTGTGCCGGTGTGTATTCTCATCGAGTGTGTTACTGTTTTTGATTCATATATATATATAGAATATATATTATAATTTATAGTGTTCTTGCACGGCTGACTTTTGAACTTGTGTATTTCTATGGTTAGTCTTTGCCGGATTTAAATCTAGATGAATAGGTACTGTATCAACTATGAATGTCTTAGCGATGCCTAGGGCGCATCCGTGCGAAACAACTACACGCAAATTATGTGGTTTATATGGTTACGTGAAATTGATGACAGCAAACATAAGAGAGACTAGAATGTTATTATGAGGATGAAATGTTCTATGTTCTACACAGATAATTTGGAACAAACGAGAAATTGAGCATGTAATTTCGACAACGTTTTATTTGAATTTATCTGATTACATAAAGTACAGATAAGGCAGTAAAATAAGTCAGTCTAATCGAAAGCATACTCACAGGTTGTCGAACAGCAGTGTTTTCGGTTTGAATTAGAAAAAAAAGCAAAAAAGGGTAAATTGCATCATTTTTGTAAAAGTAGTTTTTTGAGGTTTCGGTTAACAAATGTTTGGAATTAAATAAAAGATATTAGAAAACTTGTTACAAGAAAGGACAAAAACTTATTTTTACTAGAACTATGCCCAATTGCTTTATCGGCAATCTCGTAAAGAGATTGGTTTCGTCGGTTTAAAGACTGCAATTATGACTTGAGCGACAAGGAGCGTTAAAATCGGTACAGGAAGGTTGAGTACCATCAATTGCAGGCACTTTTCGACGTATACGATACGCAAGAAATGCCAGCCATTTCCATACGCCTACGTGCCATCGAAAAGGTTCAAAAGATAGGAAGCTGATTTTCTTCCACGACCACGCACCATCGTTCATGTTAAAAAATGGTCCAAAACTACATGAAAGTACACAATTGGAAGATGCTACCTCATTACGCTCATTCTACAGACCTGCCCCTTCCGACTAGCATCTGTTTTCGTCGCTCTCGATGAGCAAAAAATAGGAAAAAAACAAGAAATTTTGGTGAAAATATACGAGACGAGATATTATGACGAAAACGTCTGTTTACTGACAATTAAAATTCTATCTGAGCATTTGCTGAATGTTTTATTAAACTTTGAAGCATTGGATTGGACACGAGCCTACTTACAGTTGGAGGAAATACAGATCCTTAAAGCAGCAAGGTGTAAAATCCGTATATCCATACAAAATATATAATTTTGGTGTGGCCGTCGGGATCAAGTGAAATTTATGAGAAAACCTTTAATATAAAATAAAAAACTTCAATTTGGGAATATGAGTATTTATATATGTGACCTGGTCTATGAAAAGGGAGCTGAGCTTACATGCGTTTTCGAGAAAACATCTCAAGTATCTCAATGCCATTTAAGAGTGGTACAGAAGGCACCTCAATCATCAATCGATAGGTAAAATCGATAAATACAATCCGACAACCCTTAAGGGAGATAGGTGAAAAGGGTAATTTTTTTGTATTTTTCTGTTATGAGGGGGAGAGAAAAAAAAATCATCTGATCGTCAATTATTCAAAGTAAAGAGTTGGCGTAAACAACCATACTGTTTTGAGGATGAGAAAACCTGTAAGAGTAATTAAACTGATTTTTCTTATAAATAATTGTACACATTTTCAAGAATATATCGATTTCTTATTTCTTATTAAAAAATATATTATAATTTATTTCTGTGCTACAATAAAGGATTTGTTTTATATATATAGCATATAGCATTAAAGGTACTGTAAATACCAATTTTTTTTTTAAAGAAATCGGACATCATTTTTGGGAGTTATGTGTACAATTATTTTGAGGTGATTTGCGACTTATTTTTTGTTAAATGTTAGCAGCAGGACTATTCTGTTAGGTTTGTGGCAATTGTCGCCGAGTAATATTTGACTAAAAAAATAAATATTTCCCTAAGAGGTGTTAGCCATAGGTACTATTCCTTGACCCTCTCTCCTCGTCGTTTCCGAGGGTTGTTTTCCATAAGCGTTATTCAAAAGGTGTTGGCCATAGATTACTATTCCTTGATCATCTATCCGCCATTCCGAGGGGTTGTTTTCCCTAAGCGTGATTCAAAAGGTGTTGGACAACTTAAAACTGTCACCACGCCTAAAGTATAAGCCCCTCAAAAGGTTGATAGGGTTTTAGTCCCTCACACGTAGAATTACAAATTAATCAGGAAGAAAATGTGAACATTTTGTAGTTTTTTTTCAGCCGTTTTTTAGTGTGTTTTTTTCTAAAAAATAAATAAATTTAATAATTTTTATATAAATTTTTTTTTTTTAGTTTTGCAAAATAAGTTTTTTTTAATAAATGCAAGCTGATTCAATTCTGAAAAAGTTTGACCAACATCCCTAATTTTATTGTTGTTTTTTTTTCGGGGAATTGTCATAGAACCATTTATACACATATATTTTAATAAGCAATAACATCTGTTACGAGCCTAGATGTTTACACGTCAATTCCTGTTAGGGCAGCATCGCTCTTTATCAGGTTTTTTCTACGTTTGTTGCCTCTGCATTAAACTTAAAAAATCAGAATAAAAAATTATTATTATAATTAGGAAAATATATTTTTTTAATTTTGAATAAGGAAAGTAATTTTTGCAGTTTTTCCTTTTGTTTTTTTACCTAAAATGCGGAGTCAACAAACGTCAAAAATGCCAAATTTGGAATTTTCAAAACTTGCATCTTCATCTGTATTCATCAGAATCAAAAAGATTAAAAAGAATATTAAAATTTTATTAATTAATTAATAATTTGAATTTAATATAGCTATTTTTGGACAGAAATTCGATTTTATTTCTTCTTATACCAAACAAAATAAAGCAAAGACTAGATATTTATGTAGAGAATAAGCACAAACAAATATCATTGCAATCGGTTCATTAGTTTGCGAGATAATTTGCATACCGATTTTAAAAACATGATTTCGAGAAAAAACTAGTTTTAAAGTAAAGCAATGAATAAATCGCAAAATTCTTCCAATTACATAGAATCATTGGTGCCAGATGCATAATATAGGTCCTCGGGGTTGTCAATAATGCCTAACAATATTTTGAACCATATAATTCCTCTCTTATATAATTCCTCAAATTCAAAAAAATGTTTTTAAATCGTCGTAATTTATTGAAAAAAAAACAAATTACAAAATAATCTCTTTGTTCCCGAAGTCCCTACAGTAATAAACTCTTTGATTTCAGATGAAGAGGCTAGAATTATGAAGAAAAACATGCTTCATCGCATTTTACCGTCTGTACCCAAATAGTAGGAATTTGAGGAGAAGAAAATAATGTCCATTGGCAATTTCTAACACGAATGATTAAATATTATCTGAAAGACAAACAAATTAGTCAACCGAAGACGTTTAATTTGGTCTCAGCTTGTGTACTCTTAGCTTTAGATATAGGTATACACTAAATTATCAGCATTAAAGTATTAATAATATTCCAAGGTAAACAATACAGTATTCCAATTTAAATACCTTTCAACCCTAAAACATTCAATAAATTCCAAGTGGGTTCTCTTCCACCATGCAACAGTAGCATATATATTTATAAACACTTCTATTTACAAGTGTGTGTGTTCGCGCACAATGTAAAATATTGCCACAATACCATTATAATAAATATTTACCGTCTACACGCTGTTTCAAAATCCATGCAGGCGCACGACTTCATGTATAAATATTCAAAGCCAATTTTCTCTTGAAAGGATTTTTCGTAAACACACACACAAACACATATATACAACAGACGAACATATGGATATATACAGTATACATATAAGGCAAAAACTCGTACGTGTGTATATGTCGCCTAAAAGTTCAATCCCTCAACGCGCGCTCACGACAAAGCTTTCGCGCCAATGTGTAAAGGTACTCACGATTGCGTCGCGCGTGCAAGTTTTCAGTTTTCCACAGCCAGTATTATACTTCGAGTCGAGAGCGCACACCATATAACAATTAAATACATACCATAGGACCGAACATCGCACTCATACACCTATACAACTGCGCTTTGTTTTATGTACGTATATACATAAATATTATTAAGTATGCACGCGCGACTAATTATTTCCCCGCTTTTCACCATATTTTCACTAAATTCATGCGTGCAGTTAATTTCCATGGAAAAATTGTTTTGTTTTCCACTTTTCGCTTCAGAATATTACGGTCGTTCGCCGGTATTGTGTGTGCGCGTAACACCAACAACATATATATATATATATATATATTTATCATATGTGCACAAGCGCCACCATCTCTCACATATACATCGTCCCGGTCGCCCCAACGGAATGTTCGTGAACACACACACACCCTTTGTGGCTAAACAAAAGCCAGCGCCGGAGTTCATTAAAATTTGAATAAATAAATTACATTATGCTTATTCAACAAATCAAGTCTGCGAGGAGGGTGCAGTGAAAAATTAGCTGAGAATTAATAACTTTCGTCTGAGTTTTCTTTTATACTTAGATATATATATATATATATATATATATATATATTCACCATTATACTATTAAACCATGCTAAACTGCATTATACATATATAATAATATTATAGTAGGATTCATAAACATTTTCTTAATTTTTTCCTTTCGAATTTGCAAAATACATTTGATTCGCTTAATTAAAGAAAATGAAAAATACGAGTTTAAATGTTAATTTCATGCTCGGCTGGACAGAAATCGCGCGAGCGCTCGTACAATTTTCCTGATTTTGCATACCTAATAAGCGCTTCGGATATTCACTCAAGCTGCGCGCCTGTATTCTCTGAATATACCTATACACTTACGCACATATATAGTATATAACACTGTATCTTTAGAGCAAACTTGCAGGAGCTTTTGAAAAATTAAAAAAGAGGGCAAAACTTTTGCAGAAAGAATTATTTATAATGGCATATTCATTTATACCGCACAGGTTATTTAAGAATAAGATATTATACTACGGGTACTTACAGTTAGATTGTTGTCAGCTAGATCGAGTGTTCGAAGCTCGGCTAATCCATCGAAAGCTCGCTGGTCCAATTCATTAATAATATTCCCTGTGATGAAGAGTGAGGCGAGCTGCTTGAGTGCCTCGAAGCTGTCATTGCGCACAAACTCAATGTAGTTGTTAGACAAATCGATGGCCTTTAAACTACGTGTAAACGCAAGATTCTCGGATGGAACATCCAGCAGCTGATTGTTCTCGAAATTGAGTATCTCCAACGAGACCATATTTTTAAAAATACCCTCGTCAAGACTGATCAAACTGTTGCTGGCCATATTCAGTTCGATCAGACCGTGCAGATCAAACATGGCCGTTTTATGCACTTTGGCAATTTGATTAAAGCTAAGGTCCAGCAAGAGTAGATTTTTCAGACCACGAAATGCGTCCTTTGACAGCTCAGTAATAGCATTTCGACTAAGATTAACCGTTCGCTGTTGACGCTGTGCCTCAAAGTTACGTGATCCCAGCGAATCGATTTTGTTCTGTGACAAGTCCAGCACTTCGAGCTGCGTATAGAACTGCAGTGTATAGTGAACGTTCGTGATGTCGTTTAGCGTAAGATTCACGTACTTGACGTCTGGATTCAACTGAATCGGAACGTCCTCAAGACCAGCATTTATACAGGACACTCGGAGGTTGTGTTCACCATTACATGTGCACTTTGGTGGACAGAAGCCAGCGGCTCGTTGCGAGAACAGTATGCACACCAGCAGCAGGACACGGGCAAAATGATGGAATAAAGGTGACATTTTGACGGCAGCACGAATTGCGTTCGTTTGGATTGGGGAGCACTACGTTCGTGCGACGATGGCTGTGTTAATGCTGCGCAAGAAGCATCACCTAAAAAAGAAAAGAAATTTGAAGATTTTTAGAAAATTGTTTTATATTTATACATAAATATATTATTTTATTCTTTTATATTACAGAGTTAAAAAAAGGGTACGAATAAAGCGTTAAGTAATTAATTCAAAAATGTGATCCAATAAATTCAAAATTGAACAACAAGACCTTTTGAATCACGCTTAGAGAAAAAAACCCTTAGGAATGGCGGATAGTGGGTTGTAGAAGTACCCTGTAAAGCTTCTGATTTCGATTTTCATATCGAGCTTGCTTACTGTGTATTTTTGAATTATGCACTATTTTGAATTTTCTGTCATATTTTGTTTGCTTTGTTCGGTGATTTAATTTTAATTTTGGTGTGCATTTACTCTAACTATAATTAACCGATTTGGTGTCCTCCTCTTTAAGGGTGGTATTTGAGCACAATTATGTTTTTCGGTGCAATTTTTTTTTTTTAGTGAACGTTTTTGAATTTTTAGGTGGTCATTTTTGAATTTATTGGAGCACATACTCGTATTTGATTTTTTTGGAGCACATTTTTGATTTTTTTGGATCTCATTTATTTTTTTCGGTGCACGTTTTTGAATTTATAGGTGGTCATTTTTGAATTTATTGGAGAATTTCTTTTAATTTATTGGAGCACATATTTGATTTTTTGGAGCACAATTTTGAATTTATTGGAGCAAATTTTTTAATTTATTGGAGCACATATTTGTTTTTTTTGGAGCACATTTTTGCACGTTTTTGAATTTATAGGTGGTCATTTTTGAATTTATTGGAGCACATTATTGAATTAATTGGTGCACTATGTGGATTATTATTTTTTTAAAGCACAATTATTTTTATCGGTGTACGATTCTTTTTCCTGGTCGACATTTTATTTTAACTCTTAAATAAATTTGTATTTAGAATTGAGCCGTTTTTTGTTGAATTTCATTCATTTTGTAGATAGACTTTTTTTCGACGCAATTTGTCTACTATATATAAATATATAAATTCCGTTGATCCCTATTCGGCACATAGGGCATCAGCAACAGAGTTGCGGAACTGGATGCGGTTGACGCCGTCCAGTTCGTTTGAGCTTCTGACAGCTCTCTTTCTGCTACGACTTCCTTGCGGGTTCGAACTTGCATTGAGACGGGTGCTTGCCTGGTTCGTCTACACAGACGAATGCAGTTTGTAAAAGAAAATCCGTAAATATACATTTTTGTAATGATTTGCGATGTCGTTGAACATTATATGTAATCGTAGATACGTAGATTGACTTATTATTATTTAAATTTATAGGTAGCTCGGAAGCCGGGAACTAATCTATAATTACTATTTTATAAACAAAGTTCAATTTTTATGTAAATCATATTTAGTTATTTTGTTGAAATACTTTTTTTTTAAAAAGCGGCATCGCACATCAAGTATTTTGCGGTTTGAATGCTTCTCCTTAAACATACTGACACGAAAAAATGTAATTATGGGCTAGGAGGCTCCAAAAATCGATTTTATTGTTATATATTAAATAAGAATATGTGTGTAAAGTTATTTAGACCAATTCGCATTATTTTCGAAGAAACAGCACTAAACGCACCACATCGCGCCGTGCAGGTATATGAAATTTCATTCGCCTTTCAAGCATCCAGCATGATTGATTGACGAAAATATGGAGCAAAATATGTGTCCTATATATACGAAGAGCTCTCAAATGATGAACTTTTGACGCGATGTTTATGCAAGCAAATGGCCCATTCGGTCAAATGGCTCATTCGGCTAAAAGGCCCATTCGGCTAAACGACTATTCGGCTAAACGACCATTCGGTTAAACGGCCTGTTCGGCTTAATTCGGCCAAATGACCATTCGGCTAAACAACCAATCGGCTAAACGAAGATTCGGCCGAACGAACATTCGGTTAAACGACTCATTCGGCTAAATGGCTCATTCTGCCAAACGGCTTATTCGGCCACATTTCATTCGGCCAAACGGCAATCGGCCAAACGGGGTACATTCCTAAAAATCGCCAATGTTAAAAAAAAAATTATAAAAACAAAGAAAACAGACATCCGATATTCTAGCCGAATTCTATAAAATATGTTCTATATGGATTACGGCATATCTAATTTGTAACAATTATCAATATAATTAAGAAAAAATTATAATATGTTTTATTATATTATACATGAGCATCACAAATTAATTATTATTATCAGTATTATCAGTATTATCAGATTTCTGGATTTTGAGGGTTTTGAGGCAATTCAATAACAAAAAAAAAAAAAAATATAACAATATAATAAATATTTAAATTCTACAAAACAAAGTCTACAATACAATATGTTTACAAAAACATATAAATACACTTGAAGTAATAAAATATTTTTGATTTCATATAAATAATAAATTTTGATTACAACCGCAGAAGTGTCAGACAGTTTCAATAAAGTAAAATCAAAATTGCTCTTAAAGTGGTTATGACGAATTATTATTTCATGAAAAAAAATCCCGTGAATGATGTATGATAAAATATTTGTATTCCAGTTCTTCTGCTAATCATTTTTTTGATTTAAATAATGCACAAACGTGATTGTACGAAAAAAAAATAAGAGTCACTGTATATACTAAAAAAAAAAACTTTTTCAAACAAATGTATATTATACTAACACAATATGTTTATTATTTGTTTGCCTGTAAATGATGTATAAATAAGGAGTGGACAACGCATTGTTTTCTAAAACAAACCATCATAAATATTCCATGGCTATTTAAGTTGCTCGCTACATAGTATGCGAGTCACACACACACACATACGATATATGTACACACAAAACATATGCTGTTGTATAATATATGTATATGTGCATGTACTCGAATGAATGCATACACGTAAAACACACTTTTAAGTATCACTTTTTTACTCAAACACATTTTCTATTTGTTTTTCCGCGAGTACGGGCGCACGAGCATTCTGTTGTTCTGTACATGGGGCGAGAATTATGCGCTTACACACGAGTTTATACAATGCGATACTCTGTGTGTCGTTCACTTGCATATATTACATCTATTACATGTATATATATATATGTACTAATCCATGTTTGCCAGTTGTGTAACACAATGTCTATATACACGCTCATATACACGCACGCATATATGTATATGTATACCAGCAATAATGGGCACGAAACACCATTATCGCATGCGACAAAAGCTTGTTTGTGTGTGTACATTGGCAGAAAACCTATACGAAACATCATTATATTCTTCATTTTTCAAGATGAAAACACTATATGTATAAGGAAAACCCGGAGCGCGTCACGCTAAGTACATCTCTTTGTTGCATTTGCTGCGTATTCGCGAAAGCAAACTAGAGATTTTCACTCTGTTTCGAAAGTCATTAAAAAAAATCCATTAGACGCGCATACATTCTGCTTATATATATACATGTATGTATTTTCTCTTGAGACACAAATTCTGGTGTATCTTCATGTGACGTAATAATAATTCCTCTTCTACCTCATTAATCTTTTGGCTATAATATAGAGCCTGGCCCCTAGCATATAAATGTGCGATGCTGAGTGTCGTCTGAAAGCGACCGCATTTCGCACAATAGTGTTTTTTTATATTCTATTTTTCAAAATTTAATTTGTACATTTTTAATGATAACATTATTAAAAATAAGAACAGTTGTATATACTTTCTTTGTTTATACTTTTTCACAACGTACAGATTGTTTTTATCTTTTTTGGCTTTTTCATGCTATTCTATTGTAT
Organism: Bolitophila hybrida; assembly: GCA_027564075.1. Lineage (NCBI taxonomy): Eukaryota > Metazoa > Arthropoda > Insecta > Diptera > Mycetophilidae > Bolitophila > Bolitophila hybrida. Next base: position 16,350 of record JANSTU010006336.1, read on the forward strand.
GTTTAAACATCATTACGAGTGGTAACACGACTCTATAGCTCTAAAAAAAGGATATACGACAATTTAACTCGATCCACTCTGCGAAACCGTCGACGACGCATTTTGGACATGCACAACAAGTGGGCTAAATCCAAAATAAATAAATAAAGTAAACAAAAATATCTCGAGACAGTTTATCTCGGAGAATTTATCTCGAAGACAATTTATGTCGCAGAAAATATCTTGAAAAACATTTATAAATTTAACACTCTACGTAGAAAATTAAAATTTATTATACAAAAATTCCTTTGGAAAACCATTTTTGGGACTGAAAAGTCAGAGTACCTTTTTGAATATGTTCACTTGAAAACAATAGTTGGTAATGGTATGGATAGTAGCCTATGGCCAACACCTTTTTGAATATATCTTTCGTTAAACAATCGTTGGGAATGGCATTCATTTTTTAAAACTTATGGTTGTGATGAATTATCTCCAGGATACACACTTAAATAATGCATAAATTTAATTATTTTCAAACTGTTTTGTTTAGAAATGTAAATTTTCTCTCTCCAAATTTTTGTTGAGGATTTTTTTTTGTCTCAACAGCTCTTATTATCCAATGGCAACATTTTCACTTAAGCGGGTGTGTCAATAAGCAAAACATGCGTTACTGGGCCGAGACGAACCCC
>JANSTU010006347.1:0-17012 GCA_027564075.1 Bolitophila hybrida
ATATATATAAAAAAAGTTCTCAGTGGAAAATGTGTGTGTGTGTGACCGAGATTCGTACTAGCGATTAAAATGTTACTTTCTTATTTGTTTTTCAGTGCGCCAAGCGAATTGCAACATATTTGAATCAGTTCGTACTTAAAAATATACGTATGACATTACACATATACTGTTACATATTATTAAAAAAATGATATAATTGGTACTACGCATATGCGCGCGTGCGACAAACAAGTTTCGTTGTCGATCGTTTTTTGGAATTATATTCGAACGCTCGCTTTTGCGCGCCTTATGGAATTGTATTTCAGCAGACCCACGGGGCATAATTTCGGTACAACCACCTCTCGCGGTTATTGTACTCTGTTCTCAAAGACAAAAATCACTTTCATTCATAATTGCGAATTCGGCAGTGGATACTTATTTAATATGAATTCGTGTATTGTAAATGATCGCATAACTTAATTAAACACATATACTATACATATAAATATTATATATGTATATATTATTATTTAGTATTTATGCATTATATTGATGGATTATGTTTTGTTTTTTCATACACAAATGGCATAATGGTATCATATAAACAAAGCAAATGAATAGTATCGGTTATGTAAAATACATATATATGTGGTGTACACTGCTTACATATTATAGATATAAAGTATATGAAAGTATGTTGTAATACAATTATTTCATATATCATTTTGCAAATGCGCAATCGTGCTTACATTTTATAGATATAAAAAATATTTATATATATATATATATATCATACATTTATTCATGTATTCATATAATACATAATATGTAATCGTATACAAATAATAATAATACGCATGTGTTACGAATCATATGATGTATACTGGTCTTTTTTGTGTAAATGTGTGTGTTTAATTTTATCACATATAGAATCATGGATAATTACGTCAGCTGTGTCGCACAAGTTATGAAAGGTAATTCTGTTGCAATGGAAATGGCGCACTTTTTAAAATTGTTGTGATAGTGTAATCGTGTGCAACAATCATTAATGTAGTAACTTACTTCTAAGGTGGAGCTTGCAAATTATAAAAACAGTCTATATTTCAAATATTTAGATCAGAAAAGTGGCACCACCAGTGTTACTGTTAATTAAACTGCACTTGTTAGAATAGTTAATGATAAGTGTGATTTGTTTAACAATTAAAAGTGAGCAAATTAAATAAGTCTCAATATTGATTATAGTTTAATAGAATGGTTTTAGGATATTTAAGATGATGCCAAAACTGTTTTTTCAAGTTCTCCATTAGAGAATAGTCAATTAAATAAATTGTTGGCAAACAACAATAGTTGGTCTTGTTAACATCTGAAAGACTTTTTTATCAAGCTTTATATTCAAAGGGTTTTTAATAGATGTAATTAGGTCAACATTACGAGTGAACTAGGCACCTCTCGGCAACGTTAGCATCCTTCGTATGGATCATGGCGAGACCGTGAAAATACCCAGTCACAAATACAAAATACATTTTATTATACAATATATGTGTAGACAATAATTTAAAATATATATATATATATATATATATCTCATTGGATCATGTAATCCTTTGTGGGACATTGGGCCAGTGTGCGATATCGCACACCGGATTCATTGACCATTACTAGTTCACACGACTGGTCAGGTCATGCTAATGTGCTGTGCTACTCCTATAGGATCTATACTGTGCTCTAACACTCACAACACATCTCCGATGGTTAGGAGTCTTAATTTGCCCTGACGCGACTCTAACAACTGTACAGGGCAAATGCGCATCTTTTTTGAGATATTTCCATGCACCGAGATCTATCTTGCTGTTTTATATTCGGAATCGTGAACCATAAACGCCATCATACACTTATTGTTCTATACAGGGTGCGTGTGTATATGTTAATTGATGGAATTAATGATCCGTTTCAAATTAATAACAAATAAATAACAAAGCTAAATTAACGGAATTATTATAGATTAACCAAATTGATGAAAAGTGTGTGTGAGTGACATACAAAAATACTTCGGTCTACCGAAAATCGAACCGGGAACCTGTAATATAAATCGTTGTATTATTATTGAATTTCTATACTTTTTAAAATGATTTTTTAAATATATTTTATGATCATCTTTGTAAAATAACAAAAAATAAATCATGAATGATTAATATCCTTGATTTATTTTTCTAATTTCTAAAAATTGTTATTATATTATCTCTTAATTTAGTTTTAATTTCATTCAGTACTAAAGTGAGCTTATTATAACAACTTTTTCAATTCTATATTAATTGTTATACAGAAAGTTTTTTTTTCTAACATAAGAACATGTTCATCGTAAACTACAAGAATGGGAACATATGCTTATCTTAATAAGTCAATTTTAAACTAATATAACATTCCTGACTAAATTAAAGCAGTGTTTGTCCGAATTATATAAATTTTCATGGTGAACTATATAAAATAATTTATTATGAATTTAAAAATAATTTATTTCAATTGTGTATAGATCGTCAGTGTAATTTATATGTATTTATTAAGTTAATTATTACTCTTCGTCCCTAACTTCCTAATACATAATATTATTTTCCTTCATTGTTATACGTTTCAATTAATATTTAATAATTTAATAGTTTGCACGAATTCAAAATAAAATTAAAATCATCATTCATTAAAAATATTATTTTAAACCACATTTCATTAAAAATATTTTATAATAATATACACGAGCTATATGCTCAAAACAGTTTTATTTAATGTCATCATTGAATATTCATTCATAATTCACAATAATTTCCTAATGATCATTTCATCTTTAAAAAATAAAAGTTCGTTCTCACAATCATTACCAATCGCCATTTTATTACGCTGTTGTGTGCACGCCTATAACAATTTTTGCTAAACGTCTAATTGCCATGTAACTAAATCGTAATGTAATCTTTATGATGTGCGTTTAATAGCCGCGCTAACAAACTGCAATTAGTTGATGATTTATTATAGGTGTAACTATAATTATAAGAGCAGGCTGCTTTGAAAAGTTTCGATATGAAAACTCATTGAAAGGTTTCAGTTCAACTAAAAAAAACAGTTTGAGTGATAGCTGTCAAATATAATGCGCTCGTTGATTAAAATGACAGCAGATGTGCTTATCATCTCCGGTCAGTACTTTTACTGTATGGCGAAAGTTTTTATTTGCAAATCCTTTGTTATATTTGTAAGAAAAATGTATATATTCTATGATTTATAGAGACATACTTAAACCTAAGATAATTTTGATTATTTAATTAAATAAATATACTGTTCAAAATAGCCGAACCTAGAACATCAAACTACGATACAGAACCTAATATATTTTCAATAAATTGACCCCAATTTGTCTTGCGCCCATGCAAATTTAGTTCATTATTTAGAAAAATACACTTTTTGTTGCATTTTTGCCAGTGTGTGCTCAAGTTTATTATGTATATGTATATATTGTACTCACTTAGCCGTAATAACTATTTAGAAAGTACGTGGTCGATATTTCTTGTTGAAGAGGAAATCGTTCATGTTAATTTTCGCAAATGCTATTGTATTCTATCACGATAGTTACAATAACATTTTAATATATGTACGTTTAAAAATTATCTAAAATTATAATTATAGTGATTGATTTGCACGCTTCCATCAGGTGTTTTGTTATTTTTTCTTAATTACATATAAGAAAAAATGGCCCTCGCTTTTCACACTTTTTTTGAAGATTGTAAAAAGTTTTATAAATTGTATTTTGTATGTAATTCTTCTGTGGCATGTAATTAAAATTCCGAAACGTCATGTTGCTTTTATTACCTACTATCTTTTTTCGTAAATAATACCAATCATTATATAAATATATCACAAATTGATTGAAAAAACAGCTTTGCACTTATTTGGCATTTCCGTTATTTCTGCAATTGCACGATATTATATACAATTTATATATGCACGTATCCGGAAGTTGTGTTCAATTTTTGGACTTAATACCTCGTAATCGTCTCGTATGATTTTTTTTTCTATTTTTGTGCCATACAAGAATTAATGGTTTATTTCACCTGAATTGTGCTAATGAGTAATGGTCGACTAACTTTCACAAGTCTTGGGTAACATATCTTTCTGGATAAAAAGCAAAATAAGTTATATTTATCTCTTAATTTTTTGTTCAACGAAACCTATATTTCTTTAAACCAAAATAGAAATATTAAATTTAACCGTACAAAACACATAACAAAGCCAATTAAACATATGTTTCCGCAATCGCAATTTGTTTCTATTTGGACCGTCAAACGACCCTGAGCAAGTACACAATTTCCCCCGAAGGCATGAACACAAGAAACCGGGTGCAGTTCAAGATTGTGACAGGAAGTATTCATTCGTGTATATTTTCAGAGTCTCAACACCACTTTTGTATTTATATTTATATGTATGTAGAGCAAGTTTCTTATGCACTGCCATTTTTATTTATATATAATAAGCTTATACCTAACCGAGTACAAAGACAGAATAATATGTCTTTTGAATTTACTCGAGATATTATAAACATATTGTGAATGTCCGTGCCACTCTTATTGCGTATTGAATTAAATTATATACTCGATTTTTTATAACGTCATAACATGTTTATATAATTATATATAAACACATAATATATATATGTATAACTGTTAAATCATTCTTATAGCGAAACGAGTCTCGTCTCAAGGTCACAGTAGTAAAATCAAAAGTGTATGCACGTCATGTTTTCCAGATCGGTATCATAATATTTTAAATATATGAATAATATTTATGAAAACTTAGTATTAAATATAAATAAACTCAGCGTGGGCGGTAATCACTAATATATACAATAAATTGATAGAAAATAATTGCCATTGTGCAATTAATGGACGTGTGCTATCAAGAACCACTGTGAATATTACATGGTAAGGATATACAGTATATATTATATACATTAGTTTGCCGTTATGTGTTATATTGTACCCATAAGAAGGGTTTTTATTAGCACGGCATGCTGCGTAATAAATAACAGTGGTGTAATACTTATCGGTATACAAACATGCCCAAGTTGAAGTAAAAAAGTGCAAAAATTATCATGCAGGAAGAGTTTCGAAAAGAAAATAATAACTCGAAAATATCGCGTTTTCTGAAAATTCACGTTTTTCAAAATGTCTCCACGATATCTCGAAAACTGCTCGAAAAGTAGATAACATTTATTGAATATTAATCAATGAGATCATAGTATAGTAATAGATTCCTTGTGTCGCCTGACAAAAAAGTGTGTCAGATCGAGCTCTTCTTCGTGGAGAATTAAACAAGACTAACTGTAACTATAAGGTGCATTGACTGAATGTGTGATAAGATCATACAAAAAAAAAAAAACGATTGAATGATCTACGTTATTAAGTTATTGATTTAAAATAACATAGAGATATATTAAAAATATTATATGGCTTATGGGAGGTCGCCGGTTCAATCCCGGAGTGTTTTTCAAATGTATCACTTTAAATCAGTAGGTTCCTCTTGCTATTTATAGCCTATTTTCTGAAATAGGTTATTGATTTGGAATAACGGAACATTAATAACATCAATTGACGTATACACACGCACCTTGTATAGAACAATAACAATAAAATAGCAAGATAGATCTCAGTGCATGGAGATATCTAAAAAATATGCGCATTTGCCCTGCAAAATTGTTAGAGTCGCGTCAGGGTAAATTAAGACTCCAAACCATCGGGGATGTGTTGTGAGTGTTAGAGCACAGTAGCAGGACGTTTAGAGTCGGCCAAAAATGCAACAGCCATCAGTATTTTTGGATGCGCATGGATTTTTTTTTATCGACTACCTTGAATAAAGCCAGACCATCAATATCGATCGCTATATAGCTTAAACTGATACGTTTGAAGTTGGAAATCGCGTTTTTCTCCATATATGGCTTGATAGCCATTTCTGTCCTCAGACTTTAAAAAAATGGATTCCGAAAATGAGATATGGCTCATGTGAAGATGTGATCGCAGAAACAGAGGCCTAATAATATTTTTTTTTGTACATGGAAAAAGTCGCACATGCACTGACTGTACTTACCTAAAATATGGGCCGACCGCCAACACGTGTTCGAAAGGGAGAAGGTGTTGAGATCTGACATAGAAGCGTAATTTTATGTTTTGATCCACCATATTGACGATTGTCAGTTCCTACAGCCTTACGAAGCAACGGAGTAGTTGTTATTTATCGACAGCAATAGCGATAATGTTGGAAACGAGAAACCGAGAATTCCGATAAGACATTCTGTCAATATTAATGAAACGTTTGAGGCAATGGTCGAATTGATGAAATGCATTAAATATGAAGAGCACGATTGAAAACATTGATCCGTTTTGAAAGTGGATGTGGATTCATGAAATATTGCTGTTTTTATGTTTCTAATATATATTTTACCCTCATTATAGCTATTTAATAAGGATACAGTCAACTAATAATGTTTCTAATTTTCATGAACAATAAAAGCTCGAATTAGAAGGAACATTTAAAAATTTGCTCATGAGTTATACACAAATGGACATGGAAAGAATATTTTCTATAATTTATTTGAATTTTGGTATTTTGAAGAAACACCTAGTAGCTGTGACTATAAAATAGTGTTATTATTAATTAATAGTAATTATTACTCAATTGTAGAAACCTTTCGCTGCACACAAGCAAGATCTGGTACTCGCTAATCGTATAATGTTTTGTTATTTTGTGTAGGCTTTTATTCATGCACAAAGTGAAAGATACATTTCTGTGCATTTTCTCTTTTATTGCCTATTTGCCATTCATGCACATTTTTGTACATAAACATTTTGAACAAATAACATTATGTTATTTATATGCATTTTGCCAAACATTACGCGCTCTATGAGGAAAAGATTAATGCACACGCACACCTGTCGCATAATTATACGTCTAGTGTTAAGTTTTCTTTGTAGGACGCTCAGGCGTGCATGTGAGGTCAAATAAATGCACTTTTACTTCTTCTTTAACTTTGCTCTATCGAGATGCAGTGAAAACGACTCGAGCGCATTTCCAGTTTGTCTGCGCGTTATTTAGATAACACGCTATGGCTTCTTATATAGTGTTGTTTTATTATTGGATTACAGTTATTGCCCTTTGTCGGTCGCATGCGCAACGTAATTGAATGAATAAGATTGGCATTTTGATAAAGGCTTATTAGAAAGAAGAAAGTTTGTTTGAAGTGATTAATAAAATCGTTCGCTTGCGAGAATATTTGTTTTTCTATAATACAGCATTAATTTTGAAGAAGTACTATCATGCTGACTTACTTATTTTGTACTAAATTACGAGTAAATGGTAATTTTATAAAATATATAATGTTTGTTTATTTAGAAATAAAATGTTACAGATCTGAAATTATTATACATCAAATCTGATATAATCATCTATATTAGACGAGTTTCGGTCTGAATAGTGTACTTAACGTCTTTTTCGAAATACCTTGACCATAATGAACGGACATGCTTACACAGTTTTAAATTCGCATATCTTGACAAAGAGTTTGTCTTGCGAACGCATTAGTAAAACGTTGCAGTCATAAATCAATTATAATCCAGTTTATTTATAAAAGTAAAGTGATTTGACACACCTTTGTATAGCACATTCAAGGTCCATCGAATCGCTCGCTCTTGTTGAGAGTTTTTTTTTAATCTAGTTTCGTAATTATCTTAGCAGCTTTCATAGCTGTCAAGTAAATTGTACTTGCAATCAGAAATGGATAAAGTTAATATCAAAAAGTGATGTGGTAATTTATCCGACGCCGTGGTGGAGTGGGGTAACGCGTTGTCTGGCGGGTGGTAGGTCCTCGGTTTGATTCCGCACAGACCGAAGTGTTTTTCGAATATAGAACATTAAATCAAGTATATCTTGCTATTCATAGCCTAATTCATAAATAGCAAGATATAATTCAATGCATAGAGAAAAGGGACATCTAAAAAAACTAAATAAAACTAAGGTTAGGTAAAATTGGGACTACTAACCATATGTGACTGTTCCGATTGCTTGAGCTCCAATATAAGTAGCTCAGCTCAAAACTGCACACTGGGTCTACATGTTTCATAAGGGATATACGAAACCTTTGAGGTAATTTAGCATTACCAAGAAATAAATGTTTGTTATTGTTCTTAAAAATACATTTATATGTTAACTAGTATTTTTTATCAAATTATAGACAGAAGATCATTAAATATAACAGAAAAAAAGTTTGGAGATTCGTAAATAAAAATATTTTGTTATTAAAATATTGCTGTATAGTTTTGAGGTAGGAATATTCAAACAAATTTGAAATTCCACCAACACACTTCACACTTTTCACCTACTCCCTAAAATAACGTAGGAAATTAACCCATCGTTGCTTATTGCTTTACTGGTAATAAAAAAAACAACTTAAAGATCCGGTCATAACGTGCACAAAGAAATATAAAAAAGTCACAACAATTGTGCGATGAATATAATTATATGCTTTAAGAAAATAAACGGTCTGTTGCATTACATATATAGCAGAACAATTTGCGCACACAAAAAAAACGTCTGCACTCACATCAACTTAAAATATTATTGGCTTTTTTTAAATTGATAATAAAATTGAATTCAAAGAAATATGAATATAATATTTTGTCTGCATATGATTTTCAGATGAAAAACTGTCTGGAACTAGATGAAAATCAGTAATTTAGAAACTGTCTCAGACTAGAGTCTTCTGTATGAATTAATAAATAAACGTAAGTAAGCTCACGGAATATAATAAAATTTGTGCCGAAAACCTAGACCACTGTAGATAAAAAGATATTGCGTATCTTTTGGCCTTCTAAGTTAATAGTCGTAGATTAAAATTTTCAAATTAGTTAGAAGAGAGAACCTCAAAAATGACGATTGACTCATTCTAATAAATGGGGATACATCCCGACGGAAGTTGTAAATGCTAGGGTCGAGGGTCGAGGCCGGCAACCAGTTGGCTTCACAAAGGGCTGGTTGACTGAGGATTTGTGGATTAAACATTGTCGACTTAAACACTGCGTTTGAGAGTCTGTCATGCTACTGCTGTGTGGAGCATGCTTTTCGACTATCTACTCACCAACTAAAAACTAAGAACGCAGATGACCTACTAATTAATGGGTAGACCACCTATCGTACGAGGTTTAAAATAGAAATGTATACATGATGATTGGATTACGCTCTGAAGCTAATATTTAAAATTGAATTTAATTTTATATTATATACATTATATTATTTATATTATCGCTTCATTTAGATGAGACGGATAGTTTTAACCCTGAGACTCGATGAATAAAATAGTATTAATACGCTATGGTTTAGAGTGTTATTTTGCAATGATGTTAGAGATGATGAGATTAGAGATATAAACGTAATTTATTTTTTCAAAATAAATCTGCGATAATTTGTCAAAAGAAATTTAAATTTGTTGACTTTTATGGTTATCATAAAGAATGATTGCTGTTGAAATTGGGTACAATTACGAACAACAAAATATAATTTTACTGGTGGAACGGTGTATATTCGGGTAGAGTTTAACGCAAATACCGCAAATAGCAAATATAATATATTATATGAACTGAGAATGTAGAAGTATACACAGAAATCTTAAAGAACAGTTTGTTCTCTTTCATTTTATATGTGCAGAGAAAGTGATTTTTCAGGATGACTCCGCACGCATTATTCTTTTTTGCATTAGCAAATATCAGGTGTGCGGTATCGCATCCGGTTGAAAATATTTGGCACATGGTGGGGATTAAAATTACTAATCAGAAGCCATTATCATTCAAAACACTCCATGCACACAAGAAACAACAAAAAAATGTATTGATATTATTATTATAATATTTTTAAGTTTTCCTTATAACTAGAAAAATATGAAAACAATTTTACCGTTTCTTGAATTTTAAAATAAGTTTTACTGAAAACTGTAAAAAACTTATATTGGAATTTAAAAATAACAAAACCATTAGTATCACATTATATTTCTCCATGAAATGAGTGTTTTAATACAAAGACCCACTCTTAAAACTAGAGTAATAATAATTGGAGAATTATTTTTTTTTTGTATTTTTATTGATTTTGCAGTTTCCAATCTCGCTACTGTTTATATTCGAAAAAATGATTCAATACTACTCATAAGTTTCGCGTTTAAACCCTATCTTCCGTCCAAATTTATTCAGAAATTTTAATTGTGACATTTGTCAAATATTCTTTTCAAATTATGGTTTGGTTTTAAAACTGGAGTACAAGTATACATTATGTAAGTACATACTATTACTTTGCAATTTTAAAATATTTCTGCGATGATTGTAAAAAAACTATACATTTGTAGAAATATTGATAATTTATTTCCGCTTCACACATTATCTTTGAATACAATATTAAACAATTCAAAAAATATAAATCATAAAACTTGTGCAGTTTCAACAACCGCAAAAAATAGCACAACTGCGCGAAAAAATCGTGCGAAACACTTTGCAAACAATGGACCACACATATTTTATAAAATATATATTATATTTTTAATTAAATAATAATTAAGTAGAAAGTGAGTGAGGTGCCAGAAAAAAATATCAGAAGAATTACGTGTGTGTGTGTGTATTTTTTTGTGAATGCCGGCAAAAGAGACGTGTTAAAATCGAAAATATTCTTGTTTGTGTATGTATGTTTAGTGATTAACCAATAGTAATTATTAGGTGTTTAAATATATATTATCTGAGAAATAAAAATTATATAAATAATGTTGTTGGATGTAGTATTATGACTTAAGATCGAGTTACAAATAAATATAAATTAATATGCGAGTGTGTTCGTTGTTTCGGTTTGCGTCATCAGCGAGCTACTCAGATGCTCAGCGCAACTCAATTGCGCGCTGATTCTTGCCATTGACACATGTAGATAAAAGCGAGTTAACACGTACTTCATATAGTCTTTCGCGGGTTTTGTTTCACATTCTTGTCCGTAAACATAAAGCCGATACAAAAAAGCGAATCACTTTACCTTTTTTAAGGTTACTATGTCACATTTATGTATATGCGTGCGTGTATATAAAATCAATGTCCAGAAGAGATTCTCTTTCTATCGAGCGCAGTGAAAACGATATTTCAATATTAGTTATGTATATATATACAATAAACATATATAATATGACTTTTTCTCAATGTATATATACTATACATATTATACTTAATATATGTATATAATGTAAAAAGCTTCGGGGCACACGCATGTTTAACGTATAATTATGTACATTTTGTTATAAGATATATGTTGTGATAGCACTTTTACCGTTGTTCTTTTTGTACGTAGAAACATTTACTTTCTTCGATACAAATTTAGTTTAACGATGGCGCTAATTTTAGTATAGATTATATTCTATTTGACCGGTTTAGAGACATATTTATTTTTCAGTGTGGAAACTATAGATATTATATGAGAATTGGGACTTTCCAATAAAGTACAAGATAATACAATTCTAAGAAGTACAATTCGTCTAAAATATCTTTAATGAAAACCGCTGTATGTTTAGTTTTAGTGCGTTTGTCATTCAACAGGCGGCGTGTTAGCAATATTTACGTTATGTTTACTAAAGGCCACTCGCGACATAATATATGCATTGTATTATATATAAATAGTAAATACCTACAACCTACTACAAGATATACATCTCTGGTCAAGATAGATGTGTCGTTTTATGTCAATCAATTATCTTCACTAATTCGGAATTCTTAGTCCAGTGGTGATAAGACAAGTTTGTGAGCTCGAAAGATAGTTTAATAAAAAATCTGATTGAAAATAAACTATTTAAACAATTTCAAAACTACTTGAAAACATCATAAAGAGATTAAGATATATTTTTGTATTTGAAATGTCCCTTAGGCACTGTCACCGCTGAAGTGAGCAAAAATGTAAATACACGCATTTCCGATTTAATTACGTTTTTTAAATGCGTAAATAACACTGTATTTTGCAACATAACAAACGTAAACATTTGAAACGCAATTAACTTACGCTCGTACACCAACACATACTTAATTGTATACAGTAATTTACAGCGGCACGCGCGTGCGTCAACACTTTCTTTCAAAATTAATGTTTTTGTTGATTACGATTATTAGATGTAGGAATTTCCGTTAAATGCGTATTAAAATACGGCTATCGCAGCACAATATAATATATTTTTTTTATTGGCGAACCGATAATTACGAAATTTAAAGCTGAGGTGGCAACGACCGCTTATATTATTTGGTGGTTCGTCACTTTTCATGTCTTTCGTTTGTGCGTTGCGTAGTCATTGTTTATTTATTTTTATTTGAATTATTGGAAATTATTAACGCGAACATTTCTATACATTTTCGTACTGTATAAATATGATTAAAGCAAGATTAAATATTTGTACTGTCTGTCTGACCAATGAGCGCTATTTATTTTAACGACTTGAGTTTTTCTATTTTTGTCTTAAATGACCTGCAAAACCCGTTGTCAAAAATAAAATCGGCTACGTTGCTACAAAATCAGTCAGTTCTGCACGAATTGGCGTCGACCATGGCGTGTCCGCAATACAAAGCACACGAACTCTTATATCTTAAAATTGTGGATTTACATTCGATCCAAGGTCTACAACTAATAAGTCAACAGTAACTCACACACGCCCAAACAGAAATCGTAATGTTTTATAAAACGAACGTTTTGTCCAGTGAACTCTTTTATTTTCCGATTAATAAAGCATTGTAAAAAAAACACTGCATTTTATAATCAAGGATATAGTTTCCAAGAAAGACCGTAAATGCGCACGCGCGCTCGATTTACTTCCTATTCGCCATCGCGTCGCGTCGTCGCGTGAAAGTTGAACATTACTGTATATTTAAGAGGTTTTTTTTGCTAGGCCAGCGTACGGTGGTGCGCAATATCGCACCGATCGATCTATGCTATTTTTCGCGAATTTGATGTAAATTTAAATAAATTTTTGATATGCGCTCGTACAACTTTATCTTGATTATTGTGTCAATAGTATTTATGATGCGCGTTCGTTCACAATTTCTTTATTTGCATTCCCACGATTGTAATGTCATTAAAATCATCGTAATCATTGACAGCCGTCCGGTTTTTTCGAATAAAATATATAGATTTCATTTGGGTATGTATGTGTTTGATTGTGCAGATGTCCCTATTCCGATATAGAGACAAAGCGGTAATTTGAAATGTATTGACAATCAACATTTCAAATTACCGCGTTGTCAATTTACCTTTATATTTTTAAAAACACAACGATTTCACAAATTAAGATCTAAAATGTGTAATATTGTTGATGTGCACAATTTTATAAAATCAAACAAAGTATGTCAAGAATTGTTTTTGCTAGATATTTTTTTGTTTACTGAAATAAACAGAGTATTTATAATTTAAATACGTAAACTACATATTCTTAACATGTTGTATCTACTATAATAAATATTTCGAAAAATTCACGTAAGGAAGGTAAAAATCGTTATACATGTACACTTTTAAGTTTATATTCCTAAAATTGTGAAAACTAATAGACTAATAAATCAATAAAATTAAATAATAATATTTTATGTGTAAACTATATTAAATTAATCAAATATGTGAGAAGAATAATTGTATTGCTTTTTATACAAATCTGAAAAATGCAATTCTTCTATTATTACAGAATTATTTCTTAAAAAAACCTCGAAATTCAGATACATAAAATTGACACAATTCTTAATTAGATTTATATTTTATACTGATTTTATATTTTTCAAAGAAGGAGTATACATACGTATTAAGAAAATGTGTGTAGAAACAATATGGTATCGATTTAAACATTATCGGTTTTCGAATAACATATAACTTATAAACCATTGAATTGAAATTTTTTTTCTAGGTTTATTAAAAAAAATAGTGGTATCGTCTATTAAATTTTAAATTTATTATTTTACAAAATTGGATTGGAAATAATAATATAATTGTTTTATTAGTAATATTAATTAAATCGAAATGTCGATTGTTTCATATTCAAACGCAATGATTAGTTCAAAGTTATTCCACATAATATTAGGCATATATTCAACTTAACTTATAAGATGAAATGTGTTTGGATTTCGTTCTTATATGATTTAAAATTATCATGGTTATATGAATTGTTTCATTAGGCATTTTTTCTAAATTATATATAATTATGTGCTCCGTTTATTTTCTAAATTAAAATAATATAATTAATAATAATTTTAATGTAATTTATGTGAGTGAGTTCATATCCAGATCCAGATACATATAAAAAAAAACCATAAGTATTGATAAATCCAAGCGATGCAAAATCTTGTTGTTGATTGAAAGTACAATAAAAGACAAAATGTGAATTAGTTTTGGCACGAGTGTTTTGGCCTCGATTTAATTTAAATTATTTCAAATACCTTAATAACTCGTGATTTTTAAAATGCCCCAAGTTATTTAGTTTGCCACGTGTAATAATAGACAATAGATATTAATAATCAAACACAAATTTGATTTATTATGATGTAAGAAAAACATAATATATTTTTATATGTGTATGCATGCACATTGTTGTTTTATTTATAATTGTTTTTGTATATATTTTTTTTCAATAACAAATATATATCTGTTAATATGAATGTTGTTCTAAATTTAGATTAAACGATAAATTAATGACTTCGTTCTAGAATTAGTCATCGTCTGACAGATTAAGAAATTCAATAGCCGCTGACTCCAAAGCGGGCGCCTACGTACATCTTTGCAAATCCGGAAATGCTGGCATTTTACAAGTCTAAATCTTTTAGAGATGCATTTCCCCTTCCTTTACGTTTGTATAACAGAGAATGTCCCATATTTTTATGGTACCCGAGTACGAGCCATCGTTGACATTTAAAAAGATTATGTTTTTTATTGAAAATATTGTGCATTTACAAGCCCCGCACGAACGTTCGCTTAACTCCATCGAAAAGGTCGTACTCAAACAAGCAATATGCACATGAGAGAAACAACATACACTTTTATTTACACACAAAACAGGTAGTTTTGCAAGACGCAAAACACGTATTTTTTATAAAGTATAGCTGCGATTTTTCGGATATCGCAATTTTTGTGTGTTGTTTTTTTATATTTATATATTTATAATTATGTTATATGTGATATGCAGAAAATCAAGGTGAGTCTGGGAAGTTTGCTGGCTAAAACTACTTCTAGTTATATACAGTAAAGCACGCTTAGCGTATCCCACTATGTCAACATGCATTAGGCAAGCTATACGCGTCTTGATTATCGCGTGAGTGTGTGTGAGATCGCGTACGCGTTGCAATTATTTATACAATTAAGATATCACAGCGACACTCACCGATGTCACATTAGATTTAAAGCAGATTTAATTATGTATAATGCATATAATTGCAAATTAAACTGGGTTACATACAGTTTTTGTCTCGTAAAATTAAAACAATAAAAGATTTTAAAAAATAACACTAATTTTGCCATGCTGACTTGGGCGGAGTCTTTGTTGAAAATTATAATGCTAATTTGGCAGTATTCTTTTGAGTGGCTTTACAACGTATTCTAAAAAGTTGTCTTTTGGAAACTTTCGTCGATGTTTTGACTCACAAAAATATTGAAGCATACTAAAAAAGAGCGAAATTAAAGTACTTTTCGATGATCTAGAAACAAAAAGTAGTTAGTAGTTTTAATGTTTTTAGTCCGAATTCTGTGTTCAGTGTTTGACAATACGAACATATTTTTCTTGTATTTGGTATATAAATGCTGATCATTCAAAGGAATTAGATTAGTTATTGCGTAAGCGTCAACAAATGACAATTATATATTTATATTTTTGAGGTGGCGGTAAAAATCGTCAGGATATTCATGATATGTTTGACAGTTTTTTAACACCATTTTTATAGGATGACGATGGATTTGATGGAAATGATGGAGACTTTTCCGATTGTGACGGCGAATCGGCATTTTTACTTTCTTGCAAATTATATAGACTTTACTTTTTTCTTGCCTCCAGCTACTTTAAGGGGGCGTATCTAGTCAACATTTAAAAAGCGGGTTTTGTTATATATTTGTATGAAAAAACCTAAAACTTTTTATGCGTCAACTAAGGGTAAATGTGACTTCTCAAAAAGTAATAAAGTGAATGTAAATGTGAACGCGTTCAACGGCGAAACCAAATGAGCAACTCCGTTTGATCAGCAAATATGGTTCTTTGCAGTAATAAAATATTGATTTTTATTTCATGTGGTAAATTGCCTTTTATAAAGATGATTTAAATAGACATTTTTAAATAATACTTAGAATATTGGATATATATTATACATATTAATCAATAACATGAAGACGGTCTTTCTTTCGAATTTCGTTTATTTACTTCGACACACGGGTCGTACTTTTAATCCCGGTTCAATAGACAGCATATGGATTCAGATTATCTCGAGCCTTTTTTATCTTTCTCCAAAAAGTTCCACCGTTGTGTTTTTTGGCGTTCGGGACATTATTTCAAGAAATATATTTTTCATCGTGTTAGACGAAGACAGAATCAAAAAAATTGTGTTGTTATACGAATTACTTTTATATAAACTGCAAAACACCAATCGCATTTCAACCCTGCGTTTTACAAATAATCTTCGATCCGAAGCCTGATTGCAAACTCTTTGGCAATTGCAGGGCTATTTTCCAACCTTTTGATGACTGATAACAAAGTCATCTTCAATGTGACAGATATTGAATGCAGAGATATTGATGAAAATATAAATTGCAGTTTGCGAATCCGTATTGAAACTAAAAGGCAAGAAGTAGTGTAAAATGGCTCAGCAGATGAAGGCGAATTAATGCAAATACGATTTGCAGATAAATGTTACCTGACCGCTTCTCCTTCAATGCTCGACTCAAACGCATCAATTGAAGTCGGTAGCGGTCCCCGTTGATGGTTTCATTCT
>JANSTU010006358.1:0-17010 GCA_027564075.1 Bolitophila hybrida
GATGGCAATTTTTATAATTATTGAAAAAATAAAGGTCAGTTGGGGAAATTATCCCTGTTGACGTCACTTAAAAAAAAGAAAAAAAGAAGGCTTTAAAGTTTGACTTTTAGAAAAAAAAAAAAATTAAACATATAGGGGCTATCTGAAGTTTTCGTGTACTCTCTAAACTCTAACTATAAATATGGTCATTAGTGATTACTAAGCAAAAAAAAAAATAATACTTACTTTGAACAAATTTAAATTAATGTGTGACGAAATCAAATAAAATACGTTTATTAAACTTTGAAGAACATTAAATTTTCAAGAAAGTTAATTTTACTATTTATGTATATATTAATTCCTTTGATCCCTATTCGGGACATAGGGCATCACCAACAAAGTTGCGGAACTGGACGCGGTTGGCGGCCAAAGCCTTTATCGAAGTCGAAGTTCGACTGTGCGCAGTCACTTCGTTTTCGGTCTGCCTCTGCTACGACTTCCTTGCTTCCATTGTAACGCTTGAGCTGCAATGTTGTTCGGTCCGCGCCCCAGGGTGTGATCGATCCACTGACACTTTCTCCGTCGAACTTGCATTGAGACTGTTGCTTGCCTGGTTCGTCTTCACAATTCAGCATTTGAGACAAGATCCTTCTCAAGCAGTGGTTGACAAAAGTTTGCAGTTCCCCGGTCAGAGCAGAGGTCACTTTCCGCGTCTTTTTACTTTTTTGCAAAGTGATGTGACACATGGGTGGGTCATTAACCACTTAAAACCATTTATTATTGCAAAATTCCACTTTATTTTAGAACATAGTCATTGTCCATGCCGATACAATCTTTCCAAAGTTTTTTGTTTAATTTGCATACATTTATTTATTTTTTATACATCGATATTAAACTCATTGTACCATAAACTACATACATAATTTAATTGTAATACACACAGAAACATACATAAACTTAATTGTAATACACACAACAATACATAAACTTATCCCTTTTCTCAAAAATCCCGTGTCGGATCCAAAACCCGTTCCACGGTCAAATCATTGGTCCTTACGATCCGGATACGTTTTTGACGGCAATTCGACCGAATTTCGCGATTTTTGGGCTTATGCAATAAACCCGTTATTGACGCGTTCTCATTGTCGCAAACGTGTTTGAACACTATTGTTTAGTGATTTATGTATACATCTATACCGTGCAAACTATAACTTTATAAGTTTTTTATTCTTGTGCCAAGTTCTACGCCATGTAGTCTACATCTTCGCCACAGCGCTCTTCTCGTCTTGGCCAATCTAGTGCTATACCATTAGATAACCGAACTCTGATTGGACAATGTCTTCTATCAAATGGGTGAACCGCCGCGAGGCAGCCAAGAAGACGGTTCTCAAAATATTAAAATGGACAAAGTCCATGCAAAACGTAGAGCACGCCGCAGTTGTACCAGAATTCGTGTCATCAAAAGCATATCTTGAATTCCTCCTGGTGGCTTTAGCCGATAAAGAGAGTATCTCATCACATAGTTCTACGTCTAGTCAGGGAACGTCCGCAAAAGCTGTTGTCAAAAGGAACTATGCAGCAACACGTATATAAAAATTTTCAGAAGATGTCGTTGCTTTGTCAATACACAACACCACACCTCATGGTATCACGGCACAATTGGAAATGTTAGAGCAAGATTGGGTTGAATTTCGCAAAGCTCACGACGAAGTCATCGATAATAGTGAAAACGACCAGCTAGACGAGGAATGCAACACTAGAAACGCCTGTTCTAAGGTGTAACAAAGTTGACGAAGTGCACCGAACCGCAGAGATTAGAAATCAATGAATGGAGTGCGTTCATAGACCAGTTCATGAGCCTTATTGGACAAGACGATCGCCTTGGTTGATCACAACAATTGCACTACCTGAAGTCATGTTTGTCCGGAGAAGCTACACAACGACGCTGCTACGACAACAAGCGACTGATTGTTTAAGTACACCTTAAAGAAAAATTAGCTGACACGTCAACGAAAATATACGGTCCTTAACGGGCCTAGGAGAGCAAACCAATCATTGGTTACATCAATCTGGGTTCCAACATTAGGAGGCTCGTGTGTTTTTATCACAGCAATTGTCAAAGTGTGCTCTGTGAAAACGACACCAAGCTTCACCGATGTTAAGAATTCGAAAAGCTCTCATTATCAACTGCCGTGGTCGGCATAAAACATTCAGATGCATTCAGAGTTTGTGTCTGCCATGTGTACCAGCAGCATTGGAGGCCTGTGTGGTATTTGAGACAACTGTGAAATCGAAAATTGCGCCTTTGTTCTAGGAAAAATAACAAATGATGTCAAGTCAACAACATTCCAAGGTCATTTTAATAATATATTGCTTGCAGATACCACGTTTCATACACCTGGTTCTGTAGATTCGCTTGGAGGTGTAATGCTTATCCACGGAAATGCTGAAGTTACGACTTCAAAAAACCAATCTTCAATTGGGTCTTATTTGGCCCTGCGGGAATTCACAAAGCTTTCATGTGCCGATGCCATTGCAGACGCACCTCGAGCTGGAGGACATTATGTGAAGATTTTGGATGGTCGAAGAAGTGGCTGATCAAAACCTGACAACCAAGTCCGAACGCCAGGCTGAAGGCCATTTTCAAATTTTCACGCGACAATACGGGACGGCTCTCAGTACGATTACCGTTCAACAACAACGCAGTCCCATTTGGCAATTTTTGGAACGAAAGCTCCAACAGCAGGCAGCCCTCTACGAGCAATCTGGTCTACAATTAATTCATGCTTGTATAATAAATCGTGTAAATCAAATAAAATAGTACCTGAAATGCTTTTGCATAATATTGAAATATGTGATAACCTAAAAACTATCTGTTACATATTTAATAACTATTTTGTCTCTGTTGGTAAAATTCTTGAGTGTGACTACAATACATATAATTTATTTACAGATTTTTAACTAAATACTGACAACAAAAAAATTATATACTATAAATTATTTTGATGTTAATTTATTTCTGTGCATGTTAAAAGAAAAGACTTCTCCTGGATATGACAATGTTTCTGTATGCCAAATAAAATGACTTTGTTCACAGAACTTGTCAATAAAACTATAATTTATGGAGTTTATCCAGATGAACTAAAAATATCGAAAGTGGTTCCAATTTATAAATAAAAAAATAAACAGCTTGTTGAAAATTATAGACCCATTTCTATCATATCAACATTTTCAAAACTTATCGAAAAAGTCATATATGAACAACTTATGTGTTATCTTATAGAAACACACTTTTTTAATGAAAATCAGTACAGGTTTAGGTATTCCTAAGTCTGGAACTCAAATTGTCAATTTGTGTCAATATTATCAACAATATGCAAAACAGTATTAACAAGAAAGAAATAACTGCAACTCTTTTCCTAGATCTGAAGAAAGCGTTCAAGTTATCAAGAATGAATTTTGCATATGACGCAGTAAAAATACTTAAAAGCTATTTATCGGATAGAAGACAATTTGTCGAAATAAATAACATAACCAGTGATTTACTATACTGTGGAGTTCCGCAAGCATCACAACTAGCTGCTCCACTTTTTATTATATTTATAAACAACATTTTTGACCAATCATTTATGAGAACTATACAGCTTTATGCAGATGACATCTCGATTATTTATTCTTGCAAAACTATGACCGATTTGAAAACGCAAATGCAACATGATCTTGACTACTGTGATAAAAATAAACTCATTGTGAATGAAAACAAAACGAACTATATGATATTTAAAAAAAAATACCGCTTCAAGACTGAATGTTACGTATAATAATACATTGATTGAAACATGCCCTGAAATATCCTATCTTGGACTAAAAATAAACAATATGTTAAGTTGACATGGCAGACGCACATTGATTATTTTAAAACTAAAATAAAGAGTATGATTGGAGCAATGTACAGATAACGAAACAACTTAAATGCAGCATCCCTAATAAACATTTATTATGCCCATGTATATTCGCATATGACTCCAGTTTGGTGCAATAGTCCTACAATAAAACTAGATGTATTAAGAAGACTACTAAATAGAGCAATAAAAACCACAACAAAACAATCCCGTTTAACAGAGTCATCATCCCTATACACAGGACAATTTTTATCACAACATAATCAAAAACAACCAAATTTTACTTATACATCAAATTATGTATGTCATAATCTAATTCTACAAACAAACGATTCCGCCTTGGAGCGATCGCATTCAGCAGCGACGTCGTTAAAATGTACCAGCAAGTGTGGGTGAACAGCGCAGACCGAGACTACACTTTAACAAATTATTCACTTTGTAACAAAGTCGAAATGTCGCTACTTTGTTGCAAAGCGTATTTAACTTTGTATACAAAGTTAAAAGTCACCTTGTGCATTTTAGATTTTTTACAAAGTTAAAATGACTTTGTATACAAAGGTGAGTTGACAGCAACGATTTTTTCTTTAGCTTCAGAATAGGCCTCAGTTGCGGCTATACATCATTGGACCCAAATGTCTTTCCCTGGAACACCTTTTTGAGGTCAGCGAACAGGTAGAAGTCAGATGGGGTTAGTTCTGGGGATGTGGCAGAAAATTCGAATCTTAAATAATTTAATTTCATCATCGTTTTCATCGACTGTGGATCGATGCATTATCTTGGTAAAACAACGATTGCGCCATCCAATCTATCTAATTATGCAAGAAGAAAGTCGAGGAGCCTGCTGACTTTTGTGTCTTCGGGCGGCTTTCGCCCTCTCCTCTCAAGTCATCATGTGGCTATGTTTAGGATGTTAGCTATCTCTTGCAACTTCACCTTTCCACAGAACAACTTTAAATTCGCATACCATCGTCAAATGGTTGTTTTCGATGGATACTTTTCCAGGTAACACTTTTTAAGCCATTGCTGAACTTGGACGGTATATCACCAATAAAAAAGTGTTTGATTAACACACGAATCTCTTCTTGATTCAATATACTACTGAACCGTACTTACTTACTTACTTACTTACTGGTGACAGACAGTTATATTATATAAACAAACAATTTTAAAACCCATACAGACAATCTTCAAAACTTTTTTGGGAGAGCGAGAAGGTTAAAATCTAATGATGCAGTAATTTTTTGCAAAAATCTTTTCTTCGATTTCCATCAAAACTTACCCCTTTTGCCTAAATTGGGCAAATAGTTTTTTTTATACCGAAATTAAGAGGGAGTTAGGGGGAGACCGCAAAAGTGTAATTATGAATGATTTGTTTAAATGTTTTTTTCTCAAACGCCAAATAAAGTGCATTTTTCCGTATTAACTTATGTCGGTTTCGCCGCCTTTAACACCTTGGCGCAGCTATGGAATATAAAAGAATATATATATTCTACAACTTTTAGAATTAAAACAAAATGTAATTTCATTCATGTTTGGCTGTTCCAAATGTACGTGCTGGAATGCATGAGTCGAGATTCGATGCAATGAAGAGTTTAATCCATTTATCGAACAACTACGTATTGGAAATAAATAGTAAAGGAGACGCGATACTGCATGATAAGTTATGCCTTTTTCTGCCTCTAGAGCGGTGCAACCCTAATACTGTCCAATATAAACAGTTCTAGATATTTATAATTGTATAATTGCTAATTCGAATGTTATATCAATTTACGCAAATAAATAAAAAGGATGAACGGATATAAACGTTTTTTTTTCAGAAAATTACCTCAGACAAATGAGATGTTTGACTCATCATGTGTATATCCTTATTTTAATTAAATATATCATAAAATATAATAATTAATTTAGCCTAACTACCCGATACAGTAAAATGTCTCCGGTGACATTGGACTTTGTAAGCTAAATTAAACTTATGTAATTATTAATTTTAGCATAAACCGGTGTTTCTTGTTAGTGTCATTCTCGGCAAACCGTCATCACGCAATAATGACTCATCGCAGCGTAAATTATGGAATCTTCATATTGTATATAAAATTCTAGTAAACTTAAAGTATACATACATATTATATTAGTTATACAACAAGGGTTATTAAGGACGAGGGTTGCTGAGGGAACCGACAAACGCAGTGACATTTGCGTCTGGTACAATACACCCACATAGCACTCACACACACATACACAATTATGCCACATCATAGAGTGTTCGTCGTCATGTGTAAGACAGTAAATTTGCTCTGTCGAGTGATAAGAGAGAACTCAATTAAGTAAACAAATTGCGCGCAAAGGCGCTTCTAAGAAAAGCAATCTATTCAAGATGTATACCACAAACCGCATACTCTACAGGGATTGACGTACTTGGCTAATGATGTTCAGAGAAACAGGACATTATATGTATAGACAGCTGCAAGCAGTGTCTAAATAAAATACCTCTGATGATGAACGTTTTTAGTACAAGTCGCACTTATCAGTGGACGATACTTGTAAAATGACATATAGGGCACATGCGAAGTCGCCATAACGTATTTACTACCGACCTATTTTCTTCCATTTTCTTTCAGACAGTCCTTCTCAATGTCAATGAAAACAAACAATTTATTTAGAATATGTACAATATGAAATGAATCTATACCATTCGTCTGATAGCAATGTTACAAATAATGTTTTTATACCATATGCTGGCCAAGAGTAATTCAAGCCATTGCGACGCATTCAATCAAATCAGGGTTCCCATTCAAATATCTGACACATATTCTATATACTTACATAGTTACGTATAGTAGTGAGAGTGAGGGAGTGAGGGTGCCCTTGAAGGCAAATGGGCCCGCAGTGAATAAAGTATCGTATGTCTGTCGCTCATGCAACTTTTCCTTTACACTATATATAATATATGACGAACTGGCAAGGATATCCGGGCACTAAAGCGATATACAACATAAAGACGTTTAGGATTGCATGATTTTGACTATATCTTTGCTGATCGTTTTTCTTACATCCAAGCTATCAAGTTTACTTTGAAAGCACACGTTGTGTGTATATCAGATTGTAGAAACACAAAAACACACGCAAGCTGTTCACTTAAACCGTCTTAAAACACTAGTAATTTATTGTTTTGGTGAAGTGCTTCTCGAATGGATTCTTTCTTTCTTTTGAAGGCATTTCAATTTCCGGTTGTCCCAAAGGCTGCTGCAAACTCTGTAATAAATACATATATGCTATAATGCTATAGCTGTATCGTACATGCGGAGGGTCGCTATGACTCATGTTACCGGCCGATATGCTGTATACATTTATGACATCTTAGCAGGACGCCACCCCGTCCCTCCTATTGCGCTTATGCGGAAATAGAAAAGGCAAAAATGTAATGGGTTGGAGGTTTTTATTGTGTTCGGGTTTTCATTCGTCGTCAAGCTTATGTCCGTGCTTGAACTTTATCATTTTCCTGGAAGGCATTGTATTTTAAACTCTGATAAGCTTAGACATGTTGGTATATTTTATAGAAACTTCGAATATAATCCTTAAAATGACGATTGTGGGAGAGGAGCATAATTCTGGATTATGGGCGTGTTAAAATGCGCTTTCGTTATATTGCTCAAGTCACAAACAGCAGCTATAGACGATTTTCGAACTTCGACCCATATATTATATATGAGTAGTGTATATATAGATTTGTTGCGCGAGCTTTATTGTATACGCACGCACACTGATTAAAAGCTTAAGAACAAACCGGAAGTTGTTTGGCACACTGGTGTATATGTTATATATAGTTGGGATTATACAATCTATACGTGTATATAATATATGTATATATAAATTAAACATAGACTGTATTGGATTAACTCAAATGTCCTTAGAATCATAATGGATTTAGTACGCGGAACTTTAAGCGTAATCCATTGTTTATTTTGTTTTTCTAATACGATTAGTAGCGCTTCTGCCCGAGTTGACATACTCAATATAATTATATATAGATTCGAGTCGAGCTGAAACTGGAACAATGCCAGTATTAGTTAGTTAAAATTTGAAAAGGATATACATTTTAAAATGTTGCGTTCTAATACTAAAGGCATTGTTTTTCTTTCTTTTAAAATAATACAGATTTTGGTAAAAAAAAAACCCCTAGGCGTGATTCAAAAGGTGTTGGCCATAGGGCACTATTGCTACTACACTATTTTCCCAAACATGGTTTAAAAGGTAAAAATATTTTATTTTTTTATTTAAATCATTCATTTGAATGCACCTTTTTTTATTCCTTCAAACAAAATTTTCATACAAACTTTAAACCAACCCCCCCTCCATCAAAGGGGCGAGAAATGCGATCTGATGCCTGATTCGTACTCAGGAGCTCATTTCTATTATTATTGGGTACAACATATTTTTATTACGTCACCGCCCCTAAACTGTACATTTGCCCAGCTTTTAGTATTGATCTATTATAATTTATTGTGTATGATTTCAAACGGCCGATTTACCGAGAATAAAATTTTGATTTAATTAGGAGCTATCAAGTGTTAGTTCTCGAGATGATAGGACATATGGATAAAAAACATCCAGTATATTCGTGACTTTTTTAGTTACTAAGTCTCGTTATGGAGCTTAGGGCCCCAATAATGATTCGTACAAATACGCGTTCAATACCGATATTGCTAAGATGTAAGTCAAGTCTTGGTCGACTTAATGATTTCCAAATGATGATGAACAGGCTACAAACAACAGATATTATGGCTCCGCATCTGTGTCGTATATAGCCACAGAGCAACTGTCGACTGAAGAAGGCTTTAACTAACCTTTAGCGAGTCGCATTGCATTGTCCGATTTCTATGTGGACGATCTTATGACCGGATCCGACTATCTCACTGAAACTACAGCTAGTATAACTAGTATAACTAGTGGAAGCTGGAAGCTAACCAGTACTAATTGGCCTGAGAAACACATAAAAAGCTTATTTCATTAAAACCCTCTATTTCCGGTTCCTGTGGGAATATTTTCACCATTCATGGATTATATTGTAGATCTAGTCGGGCACTAATGTTTGCACACTTTAAAACCACAACACTAATTGCTTTATGTGGTTTTAAATTAATAAGTTAAGTTTTAAGTTTAAGTTATCACTATCTAAGAAAAAAGGGTATTTTGTAGCTATAAATAGTGTAATTTATGGTAAAGCACTAATTCTTATATAATGATTTCTGCAGAGCAATTTTTTTTCCCAGCACTAATTGGTGGCGGGGCCAACTTAACGCACCTTCTCTTTTGGTATCAGAACAAGGATTACTTCTCCTGCAAGGTCGACTCAGGTAATATTTCTAAAAACCTTGTAAACCTCTTGGTTCTTGCAGAAGCTTCGAAGCTTTTTGATCCAATGGGATTCATAGTCACTGCAATCTCGAAAAGTAAACCACAACAATCTATAATACTTTGGCAACACAATTCAAAACAATTACACACTCTTGAATAGATATTCGTAGTTTCGTCTCAAGTGTATCACAGCTCACTTACTGAGCTATATCTGCAACACTGGTGTATACTCGTAGATAAGAAAAAACGTAATTAACAACATTCCAGCTCCACAATGCGCTTTGGATCATTGCAATGAAAAACATCGAATTCGGTTACTAAATACGAGACTGATAAAACACAGTCAATGAAATTCGTATTTAAGGTTACTAAATCCATTCCTTGGTGGATGGATTAGCTTTAGTCAAAAGCATCCACCCATAAAGGCTGTTTAATTAATAATCTAATTACAGATGCTCTTAGTTGGAATCTGCTCAATCTGAACTCTCTTCGGATAAAAATTGGATTCTTAATGCTAGGACAACGGTTCGTAACTACATGCTGCGTCATGTGTGCCAAACATAGAAGAGCTTTTGGCACGCAGCTTATAGGCAGTTTTTTTATCTCGATTGACTCCACAAGACCATTTTCAACGTGTGGTGTCGATAATACTAGCCCTCTCACTGCAGATGCAAGAAATCATCAAGGCATACATTGCTCTATTTGTGTGCTTTTCTACGAAAGATCTGCACTTGGAGCTCGTTAGCGACTATCTGCCAACGCATATTTGGCCGCCTATTATCGATTTATTGTACGCCGAGGAAAGTGTATATTGACTTTGGTAATAATTTATTGAGTAGCCGATAAATAACTTCGTAAGCTACACAAACAGTTCTAGAATACCTCACTTGGCAACAGCTGGGTAAATGAAGGCATAAAATGCAACGTCAATCCTCCTGGCGCTCCAAACGAATTGGAAGCTCTTTCTTTTTGGTGGACCACTGAATGGATTACCTCATCCTAGTCTGGAGCATTTGGAAAATGTGTCCGCAAATGGTACATTACTTCTGGAATCGCTGGCTCCTTGAACATTTGAATTTGTTGCAGCAGCGGTGGAAATGGTGAAAAAAGTGCTAAAAGACTCAAATCAATCGTATTAATATAATACATGAAAATCTACCACCTCTCAAATGGACTCTTGGCTGTTTCTTATTACAATACATATTTAATTTCGTGATAATTATAATTGCATTTAAATTTTTAATAATTATTATTTTTACATACTTTTTTTATAAAAGTTTTTTTTAGTTACCTCATCCCTTAATAATTATGTAAAATTCGATAACTAATTTAAAAAATTAAAATTCCAAATTTCTATACTCTATTTAAAGTCATCGTCAGTCAACTTTAAAATAAAAATGGAATGAATTAATATTGACTTAAAATTGAAAATCCAGTGTACTTTAACGTATTGTAAATAATTCAACAGCAGAAATGCTTTACCAGTATGTATATATTAGTCTCACACAATATGTTGTGTTTATCTTTTCGCAGCATAATATGGGCACTGTGTCTCACAAATCCTGGACTAAGTCCACATTACTTATCAGGCGATCAAAAACACTCTAAGCGTCTAATTCACCTAAACACAATTACAACGAGCTATATAAAATAATAATACATCAAAGTTCATGTGCTACATTTGCGTCCGGTCCCACAGGCACCACTGTCGCGTGAAAGTACTGGGATTTACTAAGAAAATTCTTCAGCGAAAATCGAGCTTTCTGTGCTATTTCTAGGTTTAATATATATTTTCCGAGTACGAAGCGCAATGCTGTCAATAAACGGAATTGTTTACATAACAACGTATACGAATGAAGCATACACACAAAAAAAAAAACAAAACTCGTGCAAAACCAGCAACGAATCTGAGGAAACGTAGACGAGGCTTAGGGGTTTTGTATAAAAATTCACACACACACACGTATACATTTCATATAAACTTCCCATCATTGTTCCGCTTTATTCCGCTTTAGCTTATTTCTTGTATTTGTGAATAAATGCGTATTTGTCATGTGAGCCACAATTGTATTTTCTTGCAGTGACCCAAATCACAATATTATGAGAAAATGAACTCCTCACGTGATGTTCTAAATTTGTTGCGACAAAATGAGAGAATATATAGTTTCACTATCTGATCTGCAGGGAGTGGATTTCCATGAGAATAACGAAAACATGCTATATACAAAATGTGTGGTATTTACAGGATTACAGGGCAGCAAATTCGTGAGCAATGATAAGGGTGGTGTAACACGATTCAACACTCGTCCTTTATCTTTATTACTTCCGGTCTACTTAATTATAAAAACGATGCCATTTAATTTAAACTAAATTCCTGTCGCATATCTTGACACACATATACGAGTATATATATACAGAAATACACGGACACAACCCCTTGTTTAATTATTTCGTTATCTGTCGCACATAAATATAAACAACGAAAAAGGGTCGCTTTCCTCCACCTAGCCGCATACGATTACACGCAACGCTCGCAATTGATTAGCACAATCTGTGCGGCTGTAAACAATAAAACATTTTGTTTTTCCTGTTGATCTGCGCTATCCAATGGCGTCATTTATAAATCATCCCTTAAGCTGCCCAGACTATATGGGTGGTGCGTGCGTGCGAATCAATTGTGCGGTTTCGCTGGAAATGGCAAAAACAAGCCACCGCACTCATTTATACTATATACTATATATAGAAATAAACAACAACGTGCTTGTGTGCTTAAAACGACATATTTGCCAATTTATGCCTTTCGTTATTATATACCTTTTTCGGGTAGGGGTGAGATAGGCAGCTTGATGCTGTCGCTAAGGCCACGCTACCACGCGCCGTGCCGTCATAAAAGAGCTTTTGATAAGACAAGGCCCGCGTCTTGGCGAAAAGGGTGTCTTTTGTTTGATTAACTTAGCACATTGTTTTTTCGGATTTATGTACAGTATGTGTGTATGCCTTCTTCTTCCTTCGAGACTTGTGTTTGCCAAGAATAAGCTCGCGCGCGGCACAATACCCGGGTGCTTCAGTTTGCGCATAGAATATATACAAACACGCATATTATACAGTACACTCATGAGAATGGGCGGCAAGGGTATTTCGCGAGTCGTGAGGACTATGCGCAGCGCATTGTTTTCAAAGTGAAAACTTTCTGTGTGAAAAGAAACCTATATACGTATTTGTTCCCGGACAAACAAAGAAACGACTTATAAGACATACTGTGTCCATATATTGTGAGTTATATAATATTTCGTAGATAGATAATGTTTAAGTTTCTAGAGTGTCACAAGCGCATAAGAACTATTATACTATATATGGTATTGAGTAAGGTTATAGTGAGTTTCAGACGCATGAAACATTTTATTGTGTGCTTTGAGTCTAGTTTGTGAGCCATTGTTTCCGATTTATCGCTTTTCCACAGAGCGCTAACACATAGAGACAATAAACCGCACATACAAATCAGCCTTTGCTGTTTGGTCATTGATTTTAGCTTTTCTCTTTTTGATATATATTTGTATGTATGTGTGTCTGTTGATGTGTGTGAACAGATGTTCGTTGTCGGTGTGGCTCATCACGCTTCCCGGAATTGAAAACACCGACTCTGGTGCAAATCCGATTTCCCGCATCGCGTTTAAAACCTTTGTGTCCGAGACACTGCGATTTATCCGCTTTCTTATCCATCGTCCACACATAAACATATACCCTCTATTTTTGTTCGAGATTTTTTTTTTGTATATCACATCTGCAAAAATGCCACTGGCAATTTGTGTGAAAAACGAATGAAAATTCTGCGCTCTGGAATTGAAATCAAATCGATAACAGTGCTCAACTCAACATACAGATATATATATAAACCCACAGAAATCGAGTCACACACTAGAGAACATCGAGGAAATTGATCGGCGTAGCGGGTGGTCGGTGAGCTGGGTAAGCTGACCGGAGAGTGCACAAACACAAACACATTTTAGTCCTTCTATGATTGATTCAGGATTCATGAAAAAACCGCTTAAAATGTATTTGCATTTAAATGGATAAATTAAGAGGATTTATATAAATATACTGTGCATTGACTTATTGGAACCAACAACAGGTGTGCTGAGATGGGCTCCTTATCTAGCATCATCTGGTTATCGAGTTAACTTGCCCAAGAAAGATTTAAAATTCAAAATTATCATTTAGATATTATTCGGCTTTCTGATAGTAAATAAGCTGTAATTCGGTTAGAATTTCCCATTTTTTAAAGCTTTTTTTAGCAAATTAACACTTATAATTGTTATTATTTGGCAAGAATAAAACTAATTAAATTTTATATTATTTTTTTTGTTTTAGAGGCTATAATTTGATAAGAATTTAAGCTTATTAGCTTTTTTATTTGTTTTTATCAGTAAAGGTTAAAGCTAATTGGCGTTTTATTATTTATTTATTATTATTTGGCAAAAGATTAAGGGAGGGTTTATCTGTGTTGAGATCAAAATATCGACTATTATTTTTTTATAAATCATATATGAAGAATTAACAAAAGATGAACTTCTACACCGATGCTTAGGGGCCGAAACAAATCTTTGAATAGACATTTACGCCAGGATGGATGCCAGATAGGATCAGGCAGCATTGCAAGATTTGTACTAGGAGCAGGAAGGTGTCCTGTATGGTCACTTGACCGATCGCCTTGAAATTTATAGGACATGTTCAGCCATATGTGGATATGGCCGGAACTAAGATAATTGAAAAAGTTCTAAGTTATAACAACAAAAAAAGCAAAAAAAAGGTTTTTTTAGAATCATATCCATAGCCACTGCCACACAGATTAAAATGCTTTTTGATTATTTGATTTCAGATTGCCGGAATCGTGATAGCCAGTGGAGTTTCTTTTAACATACAAAACATAAAAAAAAGTTCTATCTTTCTCAACACAGGTGAATCCCCTTAAATTAATTGGCCCTATTTTTTTATTGGCTTATTGGGTTTATGTTCTATTGTTTTATGTGGTAATAGTTAATGGAGAAATAATACTTGGGGTAATTATTGAGCATATAATTATATTAGGGATGACCTTGTTGCTTCCAAACAAGCGGTTTAAATCGGTAGTCCAAACTAACTGAGACCATGAACGCTGCTGTTAACCTCCTCAAGAGGTTTTTCCGCAACCGTGCTAAAATTTACATCCGAACTGTACAAGTATTTGTCGACTTGGTTGTCAGATATATTTTCAAACTAATTTGAATGTTCGCTAACTCATGATTCCACCTAATCCCTGAGACATCTACCAAAAATAACGTCGGTATTTTGCTCATATATTTAAGTGTATTACAAAAAAATCATCATCATCATTAGGCGCTAGGGGCTCACAATATACCTGATGTTAATTTGTATTTTTTTAATAAATTATAATTTAATGTTTAATCTAAAAGCGTGTAGCTAGTGAACGAAGTTAATATTGGTCATAATATGCACTATTGCTAAAAATAAGAAAAACGCAGCTTTTAAAAAATATACTCGTACACTTTGTGATTCTAACCATTTCACCGTAGACCGAAAACTATCAGCTGTGTGTATCTGTATTTTCGTTTCATTATCAGTAGGTATGTTATAAATGAAAACATGTTATAAAAGCATTTTTATATAATTGTCGTCTAAGTCCATTTCGACTTTGGGACTTTTTTTTATTATTCGGGTCGTTTTCGACGGTTTTTTTGTGGTCGAAACGAAAAAAAAATTCAAACACATTTTTCATATAATGTCAACAGATTATAATATCAAATATTATATGTATGATTGTCATTGATCTGCTAATCCCTGTCCGTTTTGACTTTGTGCGTGCGTACTTCAGTGCCGGACATTCTAATTCGAAAACATGAATCTTCTACATACTCAGTAGTCGCTCAAGCACGTGCATCAATACCGAGCTTTTTTTCGTGTTCATTTTGATAAAATGTCAACGCGAAGAACTTTATTCGACGAAGAAATGATAGATTTTCTGGATGAATCGAGTAAAGAAGATTTCTCAGCTGGTACTGGTGATGAATATGTTTCCGTGGAAAGTTAAAGTGAATATTTTGTTACCGATGATGATGTTGATTGGAGTTTTGTTTCGAAAGACAACACCAGTGTTGATTTTGTTCATTGCCATCTTTGGTAATTCAGACGGTCGTACTCGTGTACAAAATATCATTTCAAAAAAACCTGGCGTCACTCGATATGTAATCGACTAAAGAGTATTATATATGCCTTTTTCCCGCCGGCTATCGAAAAAATAATAATCAAAAAGACGAATAATTTTGGCAAAGCGAAATTGTGAGACAGACATCGACAGAGATTCGACATCATGACATCGACAGAGATTTATTGCATGCATCTTGGTGCTTTGATTCTCGCAGGAGTTTACAAGTTGGTTACTATTGTTTAAAGATCATAATCTTTCTATTCTTTTCAATTATATTCTTTAAGAGCAAAGAACGAACGAGAGAAATATTTGAGAAAATGTGCTGATGGTTTTCCGAAACGAAAAGGAAAGCTAGTTTTTCTTGATTTAGTTCAGGGGCTGAAAGGCGGGTATGACAGGTCGGCTGTGCGACAGAGAAAGATCTCTTTGAGATTTGTTAACAGTATTGATTTTCAAATGAAAGTCTGGAAATCTATAATACCTGGCTACCTCCGGTAGTAGCCTTACTGTCGACAGATGAGGAAAATTGGTTGATAGACAAGGCGTCGTCACAAAATAATGTCACAAGGCAGCGCAAAAAGGCATATGATGCGAAATATAATATAATGGAAGGACTAAGTGTGACAAAAGCAGACAGTTAAATCAACTTTCAAAGGCCGGGGAGCGAAATAAGTAGGAGGAAAAAAAAGAAAGCGGTTCCTATCCCAAAAAGTCAAACTGTGTCGATGTCACAAGGAAAAGTTTCAGTGATATCGTAAACATTTAACTTAGTATCGCAATTAAGAAAGTGTGAACTGATCCATAAGCATTTATGGGTAAACATACTCGAAGTTGGAACCATTGTGCCGCAGATTAAAAGTCCGGGTTCATTAAGAGAGCCTATTGGATAGTCTGAGCAAAGGAAAGCTCAATGTAATAGTTTTTAATTATGTGTTGTGGAAACAAGAAACTTGTCACAACCATAAAATCACGTGCATTCCTCAGAAGAATGATTAGCAAAACCCATTAATTTGCTGTATTTATTTTTTCAGAAATAATTGCTGGCCTATTTTGTTTCACAATAATAACAAGACCACATTCACGACATTGCTTTTTGGAATGTATAGCGGAACATCCAAGCCAGATGATGTGTTTTTAGAGAACATCCAATAAAAGCCAAATTATGTGTGAATGTGAAATTATGTTTAATACACGAATAAAAACCAAATTAAAACTGAATTGACTACAGGTCTCATTGATTCAGTTACAAATTTTCACGAGTTCGGATATCGCTTACAGCTACAAAGATTACATTGAAATTATAAATAAAATACATACTCCTTGAATTATAACAAAATAGATTTAATTCTGTTTAATGATGACCTGCCATTTATTATTTAATAATATAATATTTAGCTTTCTGTTTAACTTTATTTTTTTATTTATAACTGGGTCATGGTTATTTTTCAAAGCTAAATATTGCTTGGGATTAATCCAGGTTAAATTTAAATTAAAGTAATTATCTATAATATAAAAATGAATCGCTAAATGTGTTGGTAAGCGCATAACTCAAGAACGCCTGGACCAATTTGG